>VCRD01003140.1:4125-37708 GCA_006783055.1 Trinorchestia longiramus
CGCATCACTTCAACACTCGTGAACGCATCACTTCAACACTCGTGAACACATCACTTCAACACTCGTGAACGCATCACTCCAACACTCGTGAACACATCACTTCAACACATGAACGCATCACTCCAGCATACGCAAACACGCAACTACGGACAGGGGTGCGGATGCCGGACAGTACAGGCGTTCCAGAGAAGTTGTTTAGCTCGTAACCGCGTACCAGCGGAGTGTTTGCATGCCCTGCTCAGCAGCCGATACAGAAAACATTTTGCAAGGGGGAAAGGGTAAGAGAAGAACGGGGGAAGAGATGGGGAGAGAATAAAAGACAAGAGGTGTGAATGAAAGAGAGGAAAGAAAAGAGGAGAGAGGATGGGAGGAGAAAACAGGGGAAGACTGAAAGGAGAACGACGAAGAGCCGTAGTGTGGAGTTCTGGCATCACCATACAATACAACCAGGTACACTGAAAGTGTGGTTCTGGAATTCAGAGCCGAATTCAAGAAAAAGTCAGCACATAGACAAAAAGCCAATTTAGCCAAATATTTTGACTAGGATACCACTCTATTCACGCCGCACCCTTAGTATTTAATTGGGACAAACCGATACTAAACAAGCCTCTTTTTGGACCAAAATTTCCCTGTGAGTTGCATCCCCCACACACAGACAACCAATGAGAATGCAGCAAAATGGAGCTGCTGCTGCTCACCAGCCTCTGGTCTGTGAGAACAACAAGTCAAACCTGTTCCCTTTCTCATGAGAAGGAAAGACGGGGAGCAGCAGCAGCACAAACACAGCCTTGCTAAATGTCAAGGAAAATACAGCGAAAAACTGAATTTGTAGCAAACAAAACACAAGAAATGTACGCCAGCGTGTAAGTTGCTCCCGTAGGTTAGCTATTCCTCACCCATTCTATATGATATTGACGTGCATACGTTGACGTTATATATATATATATATATATATATATATATATATATATATATATATATATATATATATTACTGCATAATTACGTGTTATTTTTGAGAAATTATAGAACTTAAGATGATGTATAATACAATTACCTTGCGACTGATACCTATTTTAAAATATTCAATTCCAAATATGAATGTTATAGTTCATTAGACCACAAAATGCATACAGTACGTATCACAGTCCTCGACATTTCACCATACAATGGCGTAACAATAGAAGACCATAAAATATTATACATTTATATTTGAAACATCAAATTTGTTTAGTTAACAATCAGTGGTACACAATTTAAAATTATGGCTTAATTAGACTTGAACATCGGAGTAAATCCACGTGTAGTGAACAAAGTCAAAGCCATTGGCATTCCACAGAAAATCACTAGGTCCTGACACTTCGCAAGTGTCCAACAAACACAGGGGTGTCCTAACTTTATCCTCCCACGACCCCCTTGTGAATGTCAAAGGTCTCCACGAACCCCCTGTGGATGTCAGAGGTCTCCACGAACCCCCTGTGGATGTCAGAGGTCTCCACGAACCCCCTGTGGATGTCAGAGGTCTCCACGAACCCCCTGTGGATGTCAGAGGTCTCCACGAGCCCCCTGTGGATGTCAGAGGTCTCCACGAACCCCCAACTGGTGGTCACGGTAATTGGCTGGCAAATCTAGAGTTTTTCTTCACCACAACTCTTGTTGTAACTTTTAGGAACATCTCACGACGTGCTGGGGTTCATTCACCCCAGTTAAGAAACTCTTAGCATAATGAGAATGTCAGTCACCAGCAAGCATCGTAACATAATGAACATCATAACATAATAAGCACGTCAGTCACCAGCAAGCATCATAACATAATAAGCACGTCAGTCACCAGCAACATCGTAACATAATAAGCACGTCAGTCACCAGCAACATCATAACATAATAAGCACGTCAGTCACCAGCAACATCGTAACATAATAAGCACGTCAGTCACCAGCAACATCGTAACATAATAAGCACGTCAGTCACCAGCAACATCGTAACATAATAAGCACGTCAGTCACCAGCAGCATCATAACATAATAAGCACGTCAGTCACCAGGAAGCATCAGTTGAGTGCACTCCTCAAGGCGGCAGTACAAGCAAATGGTAACAGGAGTGCAGGAGTGTGCACGCAATAAGTACAGCAGAAGTGTACGCATCAAGCTATGCGGTTGAGCACAGGTGCGGCGTGCGTACGAGGCCGGGGTTTAGGAGTGGCCGTTAGACGAAGCCTCAGGCCGGCCACAGAATCTGCCACGCTCGTATTCTCAATTGGACCACTACAAAACCTTAATCCCTTAATGCACTGTGTATCATACAAACCAAATGTTTACATTTAATTACTAGTTCATTTTTCTAACAAACCTTTACTGCACCTAGTACTGTTATAACTACCGATCCAAACAAAACGAATATAGAATATGTGTAATTTAGTTTATAGGATCAGTGCGAACAAGAGCCAGTGCATATAAATTTATTCTGCAGAGTAAATGTGTGTATTTAAGGGATAAGATACGCGTATTTTCACCTGCAACTTACACGAGGGCTGTTCGTTTCAACCTCCGATGAGTTATAAAAAAGTCAAATTTACATAACATAATAATTTGATTACAAAAAGTAATGTGGGGCCTCACTTCTTTCTCTACATAATCGCCAAAACGGATACAACCCGATTGCCCGAGGTGCGGGCAATGGAACATGGCCGCTACGATCGATGTTCAAGCCCAAATGTGAGTTACGAAAGGTAATCCGTTTTACGGTTAACTAGTGACCGATTACTTTCATTTCTTGCCACTAGGTAGTTACAGCCCACTACTGACCAAGTACTTTCACTTCTTGCCACTAGGTAGTTACAGTCCACTAGTGACCGAGTACTTTCACTTCTTGCCACTAGGTAGTTACAGTCCACTAGTGACCGAGTACTTTCACTTCTTGCCACTAGGTAGTTACAGTCCACTAGTGACAAGTGGGTAAGGATGCTAGTAGATCGACAGAGCGATAGACTGACGTGAGAGCAGGATTGGATTCCCTTATTCCAGGTTAAGAATTGATCTTCAAGTATTCCGTGCAAGATAACACTAGGTCTTGCAAGCTGAAACATAACATGATAATGATAACGTTGACAGTCATAGTTAAGTGAAACAAGATTTTCTTTCTATCGAAACCATGAAATTCGATGAGAAAGGAAATATAAACGTTCAACATGACGAGCATTGAGATTGTTTAAAAAACATAGCAACTCACTATTATAAAAAATTAAATTGAATAAACCTCACACTGATATAATAGCTGACATGAGTAGTCTTAAAGTTACTAGCAGAATAGCATTAAATTTTGTTGGCACCAGCTAGAAAACTGGAATGACGGCAAAAACACACCACTCAAGTACCGGACACTTTGATATTGTAGACACTTGGATTTTTTAATTAAAGTGCTGTTCCAGACTTTAATTTTAAGAACAGACAAAATTCAAATTCAATTTTTCACAATGTGATGCAACTGTACAAAGTTCTATCGCGAAAAGAATTAAAAATCTTGTTAGGAATAAGCCGTTCATTTTAACGGTAATTATGATACGCATAGAATACAAATCATACTAAGAATTGTGTAATATAAGAATGTATTTTCCCTCCTGCACTCGACTAAAAAAAATTACGCTCTCAGCGCTCAATACAACGAGAAACTGACATTATAAAATGAAATAAACTTAAACTACCTCATAAATTCACCGTATCATAATTTATTTACTATCATTAATTATTATTTATTTACTAATCCACATTCGCAGCTCGCTCTTCATTCGGACGTTGTCGTATCGACTAACGTCTTCAACATCAACTGACACGCACTGCATCGACGACAGAGCTTTGAAAAGCACACCCGAGTTAGTGGAGTCGTTGCCTAACAAAATGCCTGAACTTAATTTCGTAGAAAGGTCGTCCCTGCCAAACCCTAGCGCTACACTCCCTGCACTTGTACTCGACGCAGCCCGGTAATTGTTGTGTAATGAATGTCAGGCAGTGGAAGACATACGTAACACGGGGCTAATGTTGGGTGAGTAGATGTTTGTACACGTAACACAGGGAGAATGTTGGGTGAGTAGAAGATGTTTGTACCCGCAACACGGGGAGAATGTTGGGTGAGTAGATGTTCGTACACGTAACACGGGGAGAATGTTGGGTGAGTAGATGTTCGTCCACGCAACACGAGGAGAATGTTGGGTGAGTAGATGTTCGTACACGCAACACAGGGAGAATGTTGGGTGAGTAGATGTTTGTACACGTAACAAGGGGAGAATGTTGGGTGAGTAGATGTTCGTACACGCAACACAGGGAGAATGTTGGGTGAGTAGAAGATGTTTGTACACGTAACAAGGGGAGAATGTAGGGCTACTTACGGTACCTGAAAAGTTTTGTTAAAGCGCTTAATAGATATGAATTTACTGCAAGATTCAAGTATTGTTTTATTTAATACACGGTTATGCCGGCAATATAAAAGTATACACTACGTAGGGTGATATAAAGTAATGTATCTTAATTGACACAACAGGTGGAAGTCGCACACGGCCATCCCATAAGAGATTTTTCTGGATTTTGAACATAATTCAGCTGCGCGACCGAAGCTAAACTTCTAAAAGTAATGAACTTCGACACCAATGTAGACAAAACAGCTCCAATGTTTGGTAGAGAAGTATTAAGAATAATATTTGGTAGAGAAGTATTAAGAATAATATTTGGTAGAGAAGTATTAAGAAGAATATTCGGTGGAGAAGTATTAGAAAGAATATTCGGTAAAGTATTAAGAATAATATTTGGTAGAGAAGTATTATGAACAATATTCGGTAGAGAAGTATTAGAAAGAATATTCGGTAGAGAAGTATTAAGAATAATATTCGGTAGAAAAGTATTAAGGAGAATATTCGGTAGAAAATTATTAAGAATAATATTCGGCAGAGAAGTATTAAGGAAAGATGTACGCGTCAGCAATTTAATAGGCAATTAATAGAAGACCAATACTTGGCGGCCTATTGACACTGACGGGCGGACACATGTAACTACGTTGTAACTTAGTGGCAAATGTTGTAACTGATGATCATGAGCAGACATACAACCAGCATAATTACGGTACACGCTAACATAAGCGTGACCTAATTAAATTGTGTTACTTCAGCGTGCGGTCTACCTGCACTACTTCACTTCAGCGTGCGGTCTACCTGCACTACTACACTTCAGCGTGCGGTCTACCTGCACTACTACACTTCAGCGTGCGGTCTACCTTAACTACTACACTTCAGCGTGCGGTCTACCTGCACTACTCCACTTCAGCGTGCGGTCTACCTGCACTACTTCACTTCAGCGTGCGGTCTACCTGCACCACTACACTTCAGCGTGCGGTCTACCCGCACTACTTCACTTCAGCGTGCGGTCTACCTGCACTACTTCACTTCAGCGTGCGGTCTACCTTAACTACTACACTTTAGCGTGGGGTCTACCTGCACCATATGAAGTTTATGCTACAGGATACTGATAACGCTTATCATTTTCTTTAAAACAATTTCTAACCTTACCTGAAAATGCCACTGCTATTTCGCCTTTAAAAATTAAATGTCCATAGAAATCCTTTAACAGCATCGTAATGGTTAAGATTAACTCAGGTTAACAAGGTAAAAAAAGGTAGACCACACGCTAAAAGTAATCTGACAGCGTAGACAGGATACTACATTAAACAGCAAGGTATAAAGAAGCACAAATTAAATTTGAATATACGATTGATTGTGGATCATAAAACGTTTCGTAACCTGAAGGCATTGCCGCCTTCAGCAGAGATGGTCATTTATGGGAGAGAAGTTTCATAGAAGAAGAAAATTCTCGGTTCACTCGCTTCGAAATTCGGCAGTTGCATTACACTGCATTGTCTCCTTGTCCTCATGGAGAAGGCGATCAGCTGCCGCCGGAAGGGACGGAAAGTCTTGGCCGCCTCGGAGAAAAAAGACTCAAGGCAATATCATAGGATTTTGTCCCGTAAATTAAAATTGAATAAGTAGAATTTTATAACCGACTGACGCAACAGTTGTCATAGCAAGAAATGAGTTAGTCTTTTGTGTGTACAGCAGACCCACACAACCCACAACCTGCCGCTCCCCGGACGGTCAACAACAGCTCACACGTCCATGCAGTCGATCATTCAGTACAGGTCATCAATTCCACAGAAATCATCAAGTGGTGAGGATTGTTAATAAATAGTTAGAAATTTAGCGGTGAGCATATACTAACATTTATTGAAAATAATTTTATATAGTTCATGATTGATAGTACATACTCATTTTTTTACTGATGTACAATGCACATGTAATAGATGTAAAAAAAGTCTCATTCTAACGCTTTTGACCAGCACTGTATATTAAGAGACAGAAACCCACAACAAAGCACTAACATGTTATCAGGTACATAACTTCTTACAATAATGATCCTGCTTAAATACACACACAGTAGAAATCTTCTAAACCGGCACCCATGGGACTTTCCAGTTGCCAGTTAATATCACCCAAGTAACCACAAACAACTCATAGACACGCTAGACATAAAAAGAAAACATCAATTGCTTAAAGCAGTTGAAGAAGAAAAAACAATGAATAAATATATAAAGCTTGGCATGGGGAGCCAGTTTAAAGAAATTCTACTGTAATGAGAATAAAGGATGTCACTAAATTATCATTTTTCAATACTCACTGCATCTATATGGCCTCCAAATGAGATGCTGAACCTAGAACCAGAGCCAATAGCAGTGTAAACACATCATTCTACTGATCAGCAAACATCCCCTCACTTCTACAAGTTTCCAATAATATTTATTCAATAACTAGCTCCTGCATGGTCACCAAACCAAAATGCTTGAAATAATTTCAGCCTATGTAATACCTTAACAACAGCCATGACTGCTCTACTGGGTTTTCAAAGCATTCCTAACTAAAATATTTAACCTTGCACTAAAAGATTCATCTAAAGTCATGTATATAGTAACACTCAAGGTGCAGCATGCATGATAAGTAGTATGTGTAACAATCTAATTTTTGAACAACTTTGACAATGTAAAAACCACTTTGATTTACTTGATATGTTATTCAATGAGCTAACAACTAAGAATGTAACTATAACTGTTAACTGGATGCTCATAACTATATAGCTAAAACCTAATAAGACTAAAGAATGATTTGAAACTGCTTAGTTGGCATCTATTCACATTTATATAATTTAGTTTTTTAGCACCTTATACCTTATTTTTTATTCCACTAGTGACACCAGCAATATTGTCATTGTACTACACCTTCACTTTACTACAACTGGGCACACAGAATTTTTCTAAACTAATATTTCTTTAACATGTCTCAACATGCCACACTAGAAGTAGCTTAGTGTATAGATCTGTAACATGCCCTAACTGGCCCTTCAAGAACCTTTTTAATGGGATATATTTTTAACATGCATCAATTTAATAAACCAAAAATAGTCCCAAGAGCAATGCATCAGCAATATGCCTCTACTCAACTGTAGTCATCATAATGCATATGTAACATGCTTCAACTGGACACACATGTAATCATCATAATGTATGCATAACATGCTTCAACTGGACACACATGTAATCATCATAATGTATGCATAACATGCTTCAACTGAACACACATGTAATCATCATAATGTATGCATAACATGCTTCAACTGGACACTCCAGAATTAGTGTAATCCATGAGAGTATGTTACAATTGTAGCATGAATACAGACCCCCTGCTGCACTGAAGGCAACTCTCTGCCATGCATCCCCAATGTCATGCTGCTATGTGGCTTTCAATTTGGTAATTAGTGAATGCTTCATAAGAGCTAAGAAAACCATAGCATATACTCATAGATGTAATGTGCTTAAAATTTGAGGAAATGGTTTTCCCATCAAAAATAGTTATAGAAAAATAATGATCTCCTGCAATTACATCTAGACATTTCAATGAATATTCTTGCAATTAAAAGTTATAACATCCAAGTGTTCCTTAATAATCCAAAAAAGTAGAATGAAGTTAATTGCTTGATTTATTTATAAAAAGCTTCTCCAAGTCTCAGAGATGGTCTCTTAAAACTTTGAAGTTTCTCAACAGATCATACAAGCTGCTGTCATTTGTTGATGACTTTGACTTAGAGTATTGTGGAAGCTCCACAGACTTTAAATTTACTGTACAGTAATGACATTAAAACTTGCTTCTAAACTATAAGCAAAGGTATAAATCAACAATTCTTCATTACCTGGAAAAAGCAATGAGTGTATCATATTATTCTATAATTAAACAGACACAGGGCAATGGCTGAATTTTGAATATCTGGAATATATGTTTATTGAAGTGAATACATAATTTTTCTTGTTATAAATATGGTCTGCCTACCTTGATTCCAGTTTGATTATGTATTGTTACAAGTATAAAACTGAATTAGGATTCCAGTTTCATCATTAGAAGAAACACAAACATAGATATAACACTGAATTAAGATTCCAGTTTCATCATTAGAAGAAACACAAACATAGATATAACACTGAATTAAGATCCAGTTTCATCATTAGAAGAAACACAAACATAGATATAACACTGAATTAAGATTCCAGTTTCATCATTAGAAGAAACACAAACATAAATATCAATTCAATATTGGCTTCTTAGTTGTGTGAAACAAGCAGTATCTTCAGAGTTCACTCTCTGGCATTAGTCAACAGCCACAGATTTTTTCCTAAAAAATGAATTATTCCCAGTAGAGGCTATTTGATATATTAGATGTTGCTTTCCCCTACGCCTACAACAGCTTACCTGTGACATTATTCTGATCCTCGAGAGTAAAGTCGCAAAAATCTTGCTCTTCTTCGATGCTTTTTCCTTCAAGTAGCAACTTCACGTTTGCTTCCATGGCATCCATTTTCTTTCTGATAAACTTCAAAATCCTGATTAGCGACAACTGAGCACCGAACCAAGACACACATCCACACTTCGTTGCGGATCTCAAGGGACTAATGTTGACAGAAATTTTAGGCCAGGTAAATCCTACACGAGTAAGACTTTCTACCCTAAAATAATAATTAAATTTCCCTATAAAGGCAATCAGCACCCTAACCGAAATTCCGTCATGATATATGAAAGTGTGTATTTCAGTTGAAATTTCTTTAAGATGACTGAATGAAATACATAGGTAAAAACGCAAACATATTTGTATACATCGTTTCACATTATAGGTATATCAATTAAATTTCGCTTTCTACTATAAAACATACGCTTCACATTGAATTTAATTTTTGCTTAAAAAGTTTTTAAGCAATGAAATGTATTTTACCATGTTTTGTGAATGCCCTCAAAATGTAATCATACGCTATCACTATTCCAGAGCTAAATTTATAGAAAATATTGATATTTTTTACTTAATCCTGATCAATCATTTTGAAATATTAAAAATGAGCTTCTATGAGGTTTGATGATCGTCTTATCTATATTTTTAGACGTAAGCTTACAAAACGCGTTGTACCATTGTAAAATCAAGCGCTAGTTTGTTCGGTCCGGACCGACGGATCAACTCAATGCGACTGTGTTAGGAATGACGTGTTTTGCACCAACTTATGGTAACTGCTAAACACGACACAGAAGTTATCCCGGTGTGATGCAAGATGGTAAGGTCCACTACACCTATTCTATTGGAATTATATTCTCAAAAGTGCCTGATAAAATAGAGGCTTAGTATAGTGTTGAAATTGAAGTTCATTGAATAAATGGGGAAGGAATACGAATTGCAACTTAACTATTATAGTTGGATTAGCCTGTAGCTACAATGTTTATAGAATAAAATGATATATATTTTTCAAACTGGAATGTAATTTTAATATGAATTGACATTATAAGCATCTGATACATGTGCTTTATTACTGATCTGTGAAAAAGTGCCTGGGTATTCTACATTAATAAGTTCCTTATTTTCAAAATTTGTTGTGCTTCAAAATTAGAAATAGTTTCAGGCAGAGATGGTTTTACAATAAATTTTAAAATTATAATATATTTGGCTAATATTGTTAATCATAGCAAAAATATATATATACATGAAAAGTGGTAAAATTCAGGCACTATATAATAAAATACATTTTTCAGTTTTGCCTGTGGTATTATCAGAATCTGGATATTTTTCATGAATGTATACGGAACTTCCATTTTTTTTATCTACCAGTAACATGAGAAAAAAAGACAAAGATAAATTTTTCTCTCTTCTGTAAGAGAAGAAAGCTAATAACAGAAACAATAGAGTATTTTATAGTGATTTAGCAACTTTGGTATCCACAATACAATGCTTGTAGTACATGCATACCCATTCTGATTTCAGTTTAATAATTTTTCTTCAGTAATAGATAGGAAGTAATGGGATGGATGTGCACAGATACAGAGAGAGAGAGAGATGGAGATATAAAATTAATTATATATGTAGATTATTTAATAAATATCAGTATAATTTTATGTGTGGGGAATAATAAAATATATTATACAATTAATAACTCTCTACCACAAACTTAGCTTCTAGGAATTTGTTATTTTGTGCAAAAAGAATTTTGATTTTTTTTAACTGCAATTAAATACAATTTGCTAATAATATTATCAGTTGTACTGCTGTTTTATACAAGATGGTAGGTAGAGGTTTAGTTTATTTATTGAGCCCAGCAAAAATTGTATAACAATATTATCTCATGTCTTATCTCTTCCTTTTATGCATATCTACAAGTGTAAGGAAAGTGATCAAATGCTAACAAATTTTCAATAATTATTTAGGTAATTAACTATTTTTATCAATCATTTTTTTAGCTAATCTTACTTATAATCAAAGACTAGAATATAGATAAAAATATATCAAATATGGACATTTATCATATAGTTTGAATTTTAGAATAAAAATTTAACACATTTCTTCCAATGTGACCAATCTGTGGGTCACACTATGTTTTCATTTGCAGTGTCCCTTTAGAAAACAAATAGATTTTTATTTATTGGAGGATTAAAAGCTCACACTTTGTAAATGTTATTTGTAGTGATTAACTATTGCTGCCAGAAGCTTGAATGATTGATGTGCTAGTAGGTTGTCCCTGATGTTGAAAACCTTTTCTGTGTAGCAAAAAATCAATAGTAATAAAAATGAATAATAACTTTTATAGATTGTACTAAGCAAATGTAAATTTTGACTAGATTGCAATTTAATTATCGAACTATGTTGGGTTAGGCAATAATAATTGCCTAACTCAATATAAATTGTCTCCATTTCTTAGTGTTGAAAAATATTTTCACAGAATACTTCTGAATTTCATTCATTTTTTTCAGTCTGCCATCTTTAATTTTCAAAGCCTACTGTGTGTTGTGCTGCTGCTGATCTGCACATGCGCGTACATTCGATCGTTCATGCCATCGCTACTTGACAGACAGAAAACAGGGTGAGAACTGCTACTCATTCTGCACAATTCTTCCTTTACGCTCACCTGGGAATTGCTGTATTTTTGTAAATTTAAACTTTTCACTATCTTTTTGCCACTTCTCTGCCAGAGAGAGATGTGGTAATATGAAAAGAATATTAAGAATGGCAAAAAATATAAGAGTACATACTATCTTTGAAGAGTGACCCTATTCTTCAGTCTTTGTGTGTAGTGCTATTGATTCATAGCTGAAATGAGAATTTTGTAAACTTGAGCATTGCTTCGAATGGTTGCTCACTGTCATCCATCAAAAACTCATTCACCCAAGAATAGAAAAATCAGTATAGTGTAATTGTATCTGTGAGTTGCCTTAAATGTAGAATTGAATATATTATGAAAATATTTGTCCTGTTTTGTTTCGTAGACATAAAGATTAACAAAATTGTACTGGGATAGCAACACTGTTCATAAGTTGAAACAACACAGTCAAGAGATGTCTTCATTAACAGTGTTTGTCTTGTTTATTAAATCTGTTGCGTTGTATAGAACATTTTCTGGAAAAAATTTATGAAATACATATTGAAGAAACCATTTATCACTATTAAAAATAAAAGTACGGGCTGTTTGGTTTATAGGGGAAAATTTCATGGCTTTCAATTTTTCAAGACTTTATTATGCAGGGCAGACAAATAATTTGGAGATATATATATAATTTTCTTCACCTCAACGCATGAGGCAGTGTTTACTAACAAAACTGAAATATTTGTTGATTGTTTTTTGTTTTGTAGAATAAAAATGAGATTTTTTTCAGAATTTTGGGCACTTTTTGGAAGATGGCGCGGATTGGTGAACGTAAGAGTCCGTGGGTGGCGGCAGCATGCATCATCATGGCGGTCAATGTCCTGTTCATGACCTAGACGCTTTTTTCCATGACCTAGGCGCTCTTTATGAAGTCCTAGACACTTTTTCATGTGCTGGACTCACCTGCTCTACATAGAATTTTACAACTTTTCGTAGTTTTCAAGTTTTTGTTATGAGTCTTATCTCTTAAGTTTCTATTAAAAAGATATGGAGAATTAAAATGTGCCGAGTGCTTGGTTTGTTTTATTTGTGGATTATAAATAATCTATTAGCGAATAATCAGCTACAACGTGTGGGGAAAAAATGAATTGAGGAATCGTGACGCTTCATGGAAGATTATTACCAGGCTAGCTATAAGCTGTGGAGTAAACCGTATGAAATCTTTGGCGTCGGAGTACAGCAAATATTCTATCTAACAAGTAGCAACAATAATAGTGACGTGCATAATACATCTACAAAATGACGGCATAAATAAAAACGTGAGCGAAACAAACTTGCACCTTGTAAACTTATGACTATAATGAAGCTTCCTCGGTTCAAAACACGAAAAATTCTGAAGCTCAGTGTTCGTCCTTCGCGCACATGACTCGCTTATATTACACTTTGGAAGCATTACCATTACTATGAACTCTATTCCTAATGCTGGGATGGCTACCTGAGGGTCAGTAATGATGATCGTTACACTGAACGGCCTGGACATAAGTAGAGCCTAGGACACGTAGGTTTAAAAAAGCACATTGCACCTCATGTTTGAACACGACACAAGATGGGAGCGCGAAAGAATACGGTAAACCCTGCAGCTAAGGAAAAATTGTATTGTGATCTGAAATCTTGATCCGCAACAGACACTCGCTGCCTGAACTACGAAATCAGCTGTCGGATGTTATGAATATTTCTGATTAATGCAGTTCCCAAGACATGTAAAGTAAAACAGATAATCAGTAAGAACCCAAGACACGTTTCTTATAACATAATACGTAAAAATAAAAGAAGCTCAGGATTTAAAGTTACCCAACGGGTGCGTCTCAGCCTACAAATGTTTGAGAATCCGTTCCATTACACTGCGAAAAAATAAAAACGTTTGAAGAAGGCTAAAGAGTTAGGAGCTAATGGTAAATGTGAAGAACCCCAATAACTTTACTTTGTAGAATAAAAAAAGCACTGTAAGTTACAGTTTTCTATTCAAGTAATGTTAAGGCTAGGTTCCATCACATGCAAATATATTACAAATATGACGAGGCATACTCGTGTGAATAAAACTGTTACATTTCTGAACGTCGATACTGAAAAATTCTGAATACTTGTGAACGAAATGTGACCACAAAGTTGAGTTTAGGCATTGTTAAGAGAGAGGGGAGGGCAAACCGGAGAAATAAGGTTGAGTATCATATAATGCCTCACGTACATCAGTATCAACACAACGTATATCTACCGTCAACTATATTAAAAACGACTCTACAGCCTTACACTCGTGTACGGCTGAGTACAAGACCTGTAACACGTCATCACAACAATCTAGAACGCTGAAGGAAGCAGAAAATGAGTATCTAAAACTACATATCACAATTACAAAGCTTATCTGTTTTGAAAGCCGCACATAAACTACAGCTATAATGCAAATAATCTTTATTTTCAGCGCGCTTTCGATCATCAAGCGTTGAGTTTCTGTCAGACAACAGAGGATCGGAACACAGCAGTTAGTGCGGTTTGGATTCACCTTTCATCTATCATTGCATGGTACGGTGACCGTAACTACCAAATTTTCATGAACTGTTTCTTCGTTTTAAAATTAATTCAAATAAAAGATCATTTGAGTGCACAATGATTATGTGAGTCTTCGTTGTTAAAGTTAGTGTGATCACACTTAGTTCCAGTACCGAAACCATCAAGCCTGAGAATAATTTTTTTCATAATGCAGTGGAAGCTCGCTAAACGAGCTCGTTTATTTCCATACTACGTAGTCCTATTTATCATACTTACGAACACATTTTTTGCTCTGTTAACGAGTAAATCTGTCAATACGTGTTACCATTGACTTGTTAAAAATATGAGAAGCTACTGAACTGTAGTTTAAGAAACAAAGCTGCCACTGCACCAACAATGAGTTGAAAATTCTAGCGCTATTTGACTCAGACCGTTCAACCCAGAGAGGATAGAGGAGGGCTTTCATACAGATAAGTCAGAACATAATTGCACAATCCTGCAAAATTATGCGCAAGTTAAGAAGCTTGAATCCTTCATTACATAGTCAATATACGTTTAAATTACTCGTACATTAAAACACCAGACAATACATAGAACATAAGAACCGATGTATGGTTAGAACATGAAAAAGAAAATCGAATCTCGGTACCAGTAGTAAATCCACTGGAACAAATCAGTAGTCGTTCATTAATTACAGTTTTTAAAAGCTGCTAACGGAAACCGAATGTTAGTATGCTGGAAAATGATAAGGGACTGAACTTGTTCTTACAATGAATCATGGCCATCAGGGACAATCGATACCTCGCAATGAATTATTTACTTCCAGTTCCATCACGTTCTGTTAGTTTAGTAAATATCACGTCGCCGTTTACAAGCCGAAACAAAGGCTGCATTATAAAATCATCATCATAAGGCGACGCAGTAGATTGCAACGGTATGCCATGTTTGAGGGTCGGTAATCTTGCTGTGTGCGCAGTAGATTGCAACGGAACATTTCGTAAGAGTATCAGCAATGTTGCCGAGGACGGTATCAGTGAATTACTACTATCTTAAATTAGTATGTACATTAAGTAGGTAGTAACACTAAGCTGTTCCTTGCCCATGAAAACAAATGCGAAGTTACACAAATGACACTTTCTAAGTAGAACCTAATGTTTCCATTTCTACGATGATGGTAAGTTATATTCATTCCCACTTTCAACTCTTAAATTCGCAACTTCATTGTATAAAGTGAACGAAAATTATCAAATTATTACCCTAAAAATTGCAACTAAACGAACACCTGATAGTTACAAAAAAAATCTACAGCTGAAACAAATAATCTAATAAATTTCTCCACTGCGGCGATCAGTTAATTTCAGGATTATTTTTGCGGCTTTAAGATTAACTGCACCGTAAAAATGTAGATCTACTTGATTGCAGTTTAAGTAATAAATAAATGAACAGGCAGAAGACATGATCATCGGATCATCTTTCCATTTTTCTAACAAGGATTCAACAATACTCGATTTCTCTCTTGAGAGATCATCACTGCCCCATCGTATTTTTTTCACTCAACAACTGAATCATATCATGATTTATACAACCAGCAATAAGAAAAATGGTGTGTTTTTATTTATTCATGCAGTAAATAAGAAAGTGTTGTCTTTTCAAGTGTACTTACGCAGATCGTCAGCCCACATCAGGGTTAGAATGATCGACGACTTCCTCCTCTTCAGTCTCGAGAAAACTGCTTCCCTCTGAAGTGTCGAGAGCTTTCATTATGTTGGCCCTGTCCTTGATAAGGCCAGCGTGGTCAGGCTGGAGGGCCAGGGCCTCATCGTAGTCCCTGAGGGCTTCGCTGAGGTGCCCCAGAGCAGTTAGTGCAGCACCTCGCCGACTCAGGCACAGCAGACGCGACTGGTTCGTTGAGGGCGATGGCGGGCCAAGCATAGATAAAGCCTGTTCACAGATGACTATCAATCAGATAAGTACGTGAAAGTCTGTCACAGTTGAATACCTATCAAATAAATACGTGAAAGCCTGTCACAGTTGGATTTCTATCAGACAAGTACATCAAAGCCTGTCACAGTTGGATTTCTATCAGACAAGTACATCAAAGCCTGTCACAGTTGGATTTCCATCAGACAAGTACATCAAAGCCTGTCACAGTTAGATTTCTATCAGATAAATTCATTAATTACATGAATTTTCGACCAAAAATTGACTCCAATTTAGGTAAGACCTTTCAAGTACCCGTGAAAGTTGGTTACGTTAGCTACATTGACTTGTGTATGTTTTCACACCGTATCGATTCAAGCACGGTGATAAAATATCAAACAAGATTGTCTTATGCCCTATGAGACACGTTGGTAAATTTTCCCCCAAAATGGGCAATAACCATGGGCAAACAGCCAAGTTATTCAGGACACAATCCTGTTTAGCGCCTCATGCAGCAGAAGCTTGGTTTTTTGGACTCCTTAGGAAGGAAAAAAAGCCTGACGAGAGACCAGGGTAGTGTGAAAAAAATTATTCGGCTCCAAACAAACTTTATTTTTACTCCCTCGCAATCACTGAGCATATCTAGAGCGATTCTTCTGTAACTTACCAAGAGAGCTGAAACTCGTGAACACACAAGAAAGAATTATACCACAGTCATGTAGAAGTTTGAAAGAAGATCAAATCTACAAGAAAATGACGCATTGCTAGCGAGTCCACCGACTAAGATATAAATAAGAATATTTACTTCGAGAAATGCATAATAAGGTAGGTCACTATTCAGCTGCTCCAAAATGCTCCCGACCTTCGTTATCAGCCTCATACTTTTATGTTCTTAAAGACCAAAATCCGTACAATTACCAGCAGGAAATTTAAAAATAATCACTAACTCATCGTAGATTAGAAATCCCAGCATCTCGATTCCCAAAGAAACTTTCGACATTAAATTTTCTACTGCACAAAAGGGGTTTCGGAATCTTTCTTCAGTATTTACGGAACTCCCACTTTCTCTCTGCAGTCTCGTCAAGTGATGCAGGAACCAGGTGGTTGGTACCAGCTGTATGATACCAGAGCGATCACTACCGAATCCATTTTTATCACTCGAACGACAAATATATCAACAGAGCATCCTCTAAGGTAGTGAGAAACAATATAAACATATATCTTTTTAAATACATAAATCCTAACTACCATTTAACCGTCTTTGAACCTAGCGTATAAATTATCGTACATTCGTAGAAATAGTGAACTTTGTTACATGTATTCTCGCACATAAGTAGAGCCTGCCAGGTTTTTCACATTATGCACTGGCAGTCAGACCTTGTTGGCGCCCTGTAGAGCAAGACGTGGGTGTCCAGACGCGAGGTGGGCGGCAGCTCTGTTGCTGTAAGCCCTGACACTGTCCCCACACCGCTCCAGCAGCGCCGTGTACTCGTCCACACACTCGTTGTACAGCCCACTCTCGAACAACGCGCTGTCAAGTACACAACAAGTTAATAAGAAACTCGACAATAACCTTCATACTAACAAAACGAGTACACCTTGCCAATGCAATACACGTCAACCCCCAACGAGGCCTGACAATACAATACACGTCAACCCCCAATGGGACCTGACAAGACACCTCGTCAACACATTAAATGCAGTAAGTACATACATTTCAAGTTTCAAAGGCCTGAACTACACACAAATGGAAATGTGCTAACGCAAGCAGTTGGTGTCAATTTGTAGTTCAAGTGACCGTCCACACAGCATGAAGCTCCGCTGAGCTTTGGTTATGGAGCTTTAATCAACGAGAGAAAACAAATCAGAGACAAGGAAAAGAAATGCTCCTCACTTCGCCTTGGCGATGATGCGCTGCTCGGTGGCACCTTCGTCAGCGCCGCCTGCAAGAGTAGCTCCGTTGCCGTCACGTGAGCTGCGCGCGGGCAGGCGGTCAGGCCTGCTGGTGTAGCTAACGTAGACGTGACGGGAGGGCCTGATGCCTACACTCGTCTTGCTGTTGCTTAATCGTGTCTGTCGGGCCAATACAAGACGTTAGTGAATATAGAACGTCAGAAATTATGCCTATACAAGGTGTCCCCCAAAAAAATTTACTCACAATTCCACTGCCCATTACTCATACACTCGTATTTTCCTTTAGGTGTTTCTTGACATCAATACAAGTCTAACAAGTTATTTGAATAAAATAACATTAAATTTATTAAAATTAAGAGCCATAAAAAATTAATAATCTCCTAGTAATTGGCAGTCAAGGAGTGAGTGCATTTTTTAGCACACCTTTTATGGTTTCGGTTGTCGAATGTCTTTCGTCCTTATGCGCTGTGGGTGATTTATTTAGAATGTTATTTGATGGACACTCAGTTTTATTGCTAACATTCGTATTTGTGATCCCATGCACCAGAAACAATGGTAGATTTGCTTATACGGTCACTTATTGGAGTATTATTTGATGTGCGAAACCATCATGATGTAGCGGTAAATTAACCGACACATGAACGTACATTTGACGGGTAAGTTCATGAACATGGACTTTAATTCAACATTGAGGCATGTTACACAAGTTGACTAATAATATTACAGCTACACACAGTAAACTAGTAATAATAAGTCACAGCTACGTACGGTAAACTAGTAATAATAAGTCACAGCTACGTACGGTAAACTAGTAATAATAGGTCACAGCTACGTACGGTAAACTTGTGGAAATGTTACAACTATGCACAGTAAACTAGTAGAAATAAGTTACATCTACGAATAGAAAATCAGTAGAAGTACACATACGAAAGGAAAGTTTTCGAACAATTAATTTCAAGTTCGAAGATTGACGGTAGTATGGATAAAATCCATGTAGATTGCTTATCTCTAAAGGGAATAGACTCTCCATATTTCGGGTAAATTTTTGGTAAATGATTGTTCAACTAACACACCACAGTACATATAGGTACATTGCATGTTCATATGATGGAAAAAAGGCAAAGAAAAATAATTCCTCCACTACTCCAGTTACTCAATCGGCCCCTTCGAAGATTTCATGAAATAGTAAAGTGGGAAGTGTCACCTGAGTGTGGTGTAGGACACTGTATTTCAATACATGAAATAAGAAATGGCAAAAGCAAAACAGCTAATGTGAAATAAAAGATAAACTAATTAAGTGTCATGTTGTACAGACAAATTAGATACAGAAAAAACTCAACCTAGTCAGAGGGACATTAGTAGACAAACTGACATGATGCGGCCCCACATTGCGAGGTCACGTAGCTGACCTTCTTTGCTGTGGGGCGCAGGGAAGAGGCGGGTTCTGGCGGAGATGAGTGCGGCTTCTCTGTAGAATAATTACAAGTTTTAGACCATTATGACGACGCAAAGTGCAGCTTTACCGTACTGCAGAATAATTACAAGTTTTAGACCATTATGACGACGCAAAGTGCAGCTTTACCGTACTGCAGAATAATTACAAGTTTTAGACCATTATGACGACGCAAAGTACAGCCCTACAATACTATATTTGAATGTTGAACGCTGGTATAACATTTTTATATTAATACCATGCTCTCCAAGAAACGTTTAAAAGCTCATGCGATGTATTCCGTATGAATTTAAACAATACAAATACATCGTTGTAGAGGCATCATTAGTGTGCTACATCAGAATGCTCTTAACAAAAGAACAAAGTTAGCGAGAAAATTTTTTTAGAGATTACAAGATATAGTTGTCAATGAATTTCTTTATTTTACACGTTACTGTTAGATGTACGGAATGGCGCACATGAAAAATATTTTTTAGGAAAATAAAGGAAAAACTAATTTGTAAATAATTTTGCATTAATAATAGTGCACTGCAGAAAAACAGTGAAGAAAAATTACGCAACCTTGTTTTGTATAATGGATCTATTATAACGATGCCAAGAAATGGTGAAACCCTAACAAAATTTGTATAAAAGCATTGGCCACTAAATCCACATCAAAGTGTTGCCCACATCTAAATCTCCACAGAATTGTCCATAATGTAGCTATGTTTTTTTTACGTTACGGCGACACTCGAAAAAGAAACGGAAAAAATGAAAAATAAAGCAATGACTAACTGAAAAATTCAACTCACAACAGAATATTGATAACAGCTCCACGTAGCAACTGAGTCTTACACACCCTTGATTCTGACAGTAACAGTGTGTTACACATCCTAAATCCTGAAAGAGTTTGTTATACATTCTAGATATAGAAAATAACTGTGTTACACAGACTAGATACTGACAGTAACAGTGTTACACAGCCTAGATAATGATAGTAACAGTGTGTTACACATTCCAGATACAGAGAATAATAGTGTCCTGCAAAATCAAGATACTGATGCTAAGTTATTTTTGCCTATACATAGTGGCGAAACACAAACAACACTGACCAGGGGAGAGGTCGTGGTGCAGACACACAAACAACACTGACCAGGGGAGAGGTCGTGGTGCAGACACACAAACAACACTGACCAGGGGAGAGGTCGTGGTGCAGACACACAAACAACACTGACCAGGGGAGAAGTCGTGGTGCAGACACAAACAACACTGACCAGGACCGAGGTCATGGTGCAGACACACAAACAACACTCACCAGGACTGAGGTCATGGTGCAGGTCTTCATCTGCCACGAGTCTGGGCGACGACCTCCCACCACCTCGTCTCTGTCGTCTAGACTTGCGTCCACCTCGAAGGCTCACTTCGCTCAGCTGCACATTTTGCAACAAGTTCCAACGCCAGCATCGTATTTAAGGAAGCTTGCACGCATCCGCCATACAGAATAGAATAAGGCAATAGAAACGATCCATTTGGCCCATTCTTGGGTTGCTACTCAAGTCCTATGCCGTCTAAAGTAAAGACATCGATCATGCACGTACACCTTAATCACGTAAGCCACTTTCGTCACTTACGCCCACTTCACTCACGCACAAGAATTTCAGTCATGCACATGTATCACAATCATACACCGGCCCCAGAAGTTAGGAAAATAGAATCAGTACATTATAATACTGACGGATTCCTAATCTAATATTTGTAGAGACGATTTCTGAAAGTGTTCGCAGTGCCAGCAGAAACGATGTTTTCCGACAGCTGGATTAAAGGTGCGGCAATTTTAACGGGAATGAAGTTTTTAGCTTGGTATGTCTTGAAGTTTCTCATTATTTGTTTTTGGCCGTTATTTCTGGTTCGCACGTTACCGTGTCTTTCGAAAAACTTTTCCGGTAACACCATTGAGGCAGTTGAGATACTTAAAAGTTTCAATGAGCTGTCCTCGCTGTCATTTTGTTCTAGGGAGATGAGTTCAAGCTGTTGAAAACGTCTTTCGTAAGTGAGATTGCGGAGTTCAGAAATTATTTTCGTTGCTTTACGCTGAATTTTCTCCATTTTATTAATATCTCTTCGTAAGGTAGAAGATCAGAGTTGCACTGCATGCCCCAAATGTGGCCGGACGAGTGCTTTGTAGAGCGGTAATATTATGTTCTTAGGCTTGTATTTAAAGTTCCTCGCAATGAAACCAAGAATTCTGCTCGCGTTTCTGATGGTTTTTTCCACTTGCAGGTTATGTTTGAGATTTTCAGTAATAATGATACTTAGATCGTTTGTTGCTTTACTGCTTCAAAAGGTATGTCATTCACCGTGAGTTGGAAATGCTGGTTATTGCAACAACATGCATTACTGAACATGAACAGTGAGATACCTAGGTACACATCAACAGGTCTGCAATGCTACATTCCGGCACACATCATTATATTATCACTACATATATCTATATCATCGCTAAATACGTATCTATAATACACTATATATCTATAAAGCACTTAGATATATATACATATATATATAGATGGCGATAGAGTTGTATTATTCGCCCATTTTCCCTCTTCAGAATCGTACATTGTCTGTACTGGTTAATATATAACATTTTGAGATAAAGTTTTCTTATTCACCTACCATATGCCCTAAAATAGGCTAGCTTTCCAGACGTGTTATTGTCCAGACACATAAAGTAGATGTGAACAGTTTTAGGATCTCACTTACCGGCCTGTGTGTTCTACATTCTTCCGCTAGGTTTTCTCGTACAGTTCAGTTGATCTGGTCAGTTGATTTGCGCACATATTTTTTCTGATAAAGCTCTAGCCTCAAAAGCTAAACTAAGACTACATTTTAACTAATCAGAATTAGTTTGAGAGGGAAAACCAACCAGCTGAGGCAGAGCATCTTCTTCAGACGTGTCGTGATCTTCTTCATCACCGTCGTACTCTCGATCCTCACTAACCCGCCAGCCTTTGCTATTGCTGCTACCTTTCTTCTTAGAGGTCATTTCACAATTTTCATTTTGAACACTATCGTCCTTTGATCTCGACTCGCTACTGGACCAATGAGAATCTGAACTCAGCCGCCGGGAGCCACTTTCATTCGTTGAATTCGTCGAAGACACTGATGAGGCGCGGACTGATTCGCGGTCAACCTCAGTGACCTGCTGGTCGTCGTCGGGTGAGGATACATGTCTTGTAAGGAGACCCTCTTCTTCCTTAGAGTCTGTGAAAAATTAAAATCAATTATTTACTGATAATTGACGTTTTTTCGGCAGAAAAATTACATCCTGCGAATAAATCATTTTGTTATAAGCCGTGTAGGTCTCTTCCAAACAAAACACATTGCAATCACACACTGCAGAGCACCCTTTTCAGTGGTAACCAGTCTTCCCTATACTAAAAATGCAGCTATATATTTTTGTTGCGAGTTGGAGTAATTCTGGTAGCAATATTTAATACAAAACAGACCATTTTGTCTGAAGAAGTCTTTGACGATGTTTTCCAGCCTGTGCTTGTCTTTCACACGGAGCTCCTCGTCCAAACGCACCTGATGCGACACCGACCGTCTCTCACTACTCACTCGCTCCGCTGGGAAGGAAAAAAAATGAACAAGTTTCACGGGTTTCGATGAACAATATTATTACATCTTACAAAAATTGGTTAACATTATACCATTCGAAACTGCAATTTGATATCAGTAAAATATGCGCTACAGCAACAATATTGGTTTGCTGAAAAGAGTGCGTCTCTGCCCCGGAAAATGCGTTACAATCACTTCAAGAGCGCTTTCACTACTAAACTTGGTGTGGTGCATTGTACCAGCTTCTGGATCATAATTCATAGCTAATGCCGTGGTTCTCATGAAAATTAGAGTTAGATCAAATGTGCAGCGAAGCTACACAAGCACAAATGCACGGTACATTTGTGTGTAAGTTTACAAGTCGAAGAGCACCATGCTGAGTATCTGAATTTTTTCTCAATAATTAAACAGAAAAAATACACGGATGTCATTGCTAGTAGAGTTGATTTTAATGACCGACTTAAACATGTCATAGTAATATCAGTTGGACAAGCAATTACAAATGTAAATTAGAACATGTACTACATGCAAGTGGCTTTGAAGTTCCCAAATTGTATTCAATTAAAATATAAATATATTTTAATAACATTTTTGATACTGTAGCTGGTAAACTTCAGGCACGAATTCACAAGTACAATAATATCATGGGCAGTAACATTTCTTCCATTAATGATAAATTTCATGCACAATAATGCTGTTCCCACTACCAAGGAAAAAATATAAAATTGGAAGCTGTTTACTCAGGACACACTAAGTACACACCTACCTTTAGCGCTGGACTCTTTCTGCTGCAGCAGCGTGTGCAGCTGCTGCAACGCAGCCTGTCGCTCAGCCGCTGCAGCATCGCGGCTCAGGGTGCGGTTGAGTGCCTCCCATGAGCCTGATTCCGCCTGTGGACCGCCAAATTTGTTTAATTTTTAGTTATTTTCAGTTATGTACTTGTCGACCACATAAATGACAATAACTACAAAGACATAAAGCAACAACTAAAAATTCAGCAAAAGTGACCTTGGTGAGCAGTATGTTGACGCGCCCATTGGCCACTCTGTAGCTGCAGGCGGCGACGTCCACTGCGTGCAGCAGGAACAGCTCTAGGTGGTAAGGCGGGTACGTCGCCTGCGGGGAGTGAATATTTTTTTCATGTATCATGATGCAAGCTGTCCCAAGATTCTTGATGTAACATGATGCAAGATACCTCAATTTTGTTGATAGAACATGATTGTGGCGATACGTGCTCTCTCTCTACACGGTCACAGCATAAATATGTAATAATTACGAGCATTAATTGAATTCTGACACGGTGAATGTACTACCAACACATTTTACGTTAAATGAAATGCAATAAATTTTTCATAACGAAAGAGAAACGTCGCAAATTAAAAGAATCCAAACCCCCTGACATGAATCATATGGCATCATACATGATATGATATGACATGACTACCCCCACATGATGCAAGTTACACAAAGTATCTTGATGCAACTTTGAAACCACTAATGTCAAGGCAGATATAATTGCAGAAACATGAGACGACCATAACATTATGACTGAAAAATTATTTAGTGTAGAGGAACTGTTTGGACAAGTTTCGCAAAATCTACTGAAATCGTACCAATACACTAGAACCTCAGGTCATGAAACCTATTCGGCGACCACAAAAATGATATTCGAAAAATATATGAAGCTACTGATGAACTGAACACAATCAATTGAGGCACAAGTATGCAGAGCAAAAATAACTGTTGTTTCCAACATAGTAATTCATTTATCTGTAACCTACAACTGGGGCGGATGTCTATTGGTTGAAGACAAAATTCTACATAATGCAAGTCAAATGTTCATATTTTAAACCTATAGAAAGAGCTTCTTCAATCAATTACGTCTCAGTGATCTGATGAAATCACTTAATAAAATTCAATTGATGAATTAACTGTCAATATTTATCCAAACGTTTTAGCTGAAGTTGTTAAGAATTTTTCTCCAACAGTCAACCAGTTTTTCATAATCTGTCCGCTGTAAAGTTGATAACTAGGATGCTAAAATAACTAAAATTTAACTAAGAACACTAATATTACAAAGTAACAAAACTCAGCCATATCTATGGATATGATGAGATAATACTGGATGAATCATGTGAAATACATATGTGAAGTTAGCACAGGAAGGGCTAAAAACACAAGTATACATAATATACAGAGAGGGAGAGTCTCTAGATGTTACTGATCTCATACGAGATCACTGGGAGGAAGTGTAGCACAATGAGTGGACGCGTCTCAACTTGCTGCTCTGGTTGCAAGTGATATGAAGGAAGAAGAGACTGCCACTATCATAGACGTAAATACTGCTACTGCAACTGAGACTGACGCAAAACTTCTAAAAGGAAAAAAAGTTGGCTGAATCAGTACCAACATGAAGGTGCAAGGTACCCGAATACACAAAAGTTTATAAACGCACTAAAGCATACGAAGATAATTTGAAGAAGATGAAAGAATGAACAGTAAGCAAGAAAAAGCCTGCCAACACAATTAACTGAGACGATATAAAATTATTCATTCGAGTGTTACTATTTTCAGGTTTTGAATTTCTACAACAATGAAGTAGCTGAAAACAAAAAACATGATAAATAGTTCAAAGTGAGAAAACTGATCCGCTTCACAGAAATCGTTCATGAAGTTGGATATTTTCGAAGAACCCCTTGCCATGGACGAAATGATAGTGAAGTAATTCGGTCATAACGCTCTGAAGAAATTAATTTTAAGTAAGCCCATAAAATTTGGTTGTAAGCTTTGAGCATTAAGTGAAGTCTCTGGGGACTGCTATAACTCCGATATGATTTATAGGTGCTTCACTGGATATGATTTTTAGGTGCATCTTCGCAACACCGGATTTTAAGCGACTAAAACAGCGCGTGAGAATAGGCTAAATCAATGCTCAGTGAAAGGAACAGAGGAAATGGAAAACCAAAAAAAGGAACACACAACTTTCGATTTGACATCAATGAAGAGTTTTTTTATTGTAAAATGGCTCGACAATACAGTAGTACAAGGTGGCCCATAAGTAGGGCACCTTTTTAAAATTATTATAGCAACAAAACTAAAAATGGTAAAGAGATTTGGTTAATTCAGAATGAAAGACAAAAATTTCAAAGTTTAATAGAAATTTATAAATGAAACAATAAAACACGTTTAACTATGGAATACAATATCTATTAAATGACCATTATTAGTCTAACAATGGCGTGCTCTTTCAACGGTGCTGTTCATTACTTTCCTTAATGTCTCTGATGAAATGTTGTTGATCTCTTGAATGTTTGGTTTCAATTGCTGTAAAGTATCAGGCATTTCAATGTAAACATTTTCCTTTAAGTATCCCCAGAGAAAGCAATCAGGAGCACTTGGATCTGGAGATCGAGGCGGCCACGATATATCACCAAAACGAGAAATTTTGTTTGGAAAAATTGCTTTTAACATTTGCATTGTTTCTTTCGCTGTGTGCTGTAGCTCAATCTTGTTGGAAAAAAGGTAATCTCTGTCATTATCTCCAATTTCAGGAATCAAATATTATTGAATCATCTGTCTATACAGGTTTCCATTAACACAAATTGCATCACCATTAGCATCTTCAAAAAAAATATGGTCCAATGATCCTCGCAGACGTGATGCCACACCATACTGTTACTTTAGCTAAGTGAAGTGGACGTTCATGAATTTATTTTGGATTTTCTGAAGACCAGAATTTGCAATTTTGCTTATTAACAAAACCATTTATGTCAAAATGTGCCTCTTCAGTCACTATTACATTCTTTACAAAATTTTCATTATCTGCAAGCTGCAAAAATCTATTCGCAAAATCTAATAGTCCGTAGGATGGAGTTCTTGAGTTAATTGAATTTAATATGGATGATACTTTAGATCTTTTACCAAAATACGTTGCAGTGAGGTACGTGATATTCTCAGTTGAATTGAACGTCTCCTAGTTGACGTTTTGAGCCAATCAGCTCGTTGCAACAAGCTGAATTGAAGCACCAGTTCGTATGGTCCGTGGCCTGCCACAACGTTGTCCGTCTGCTGTTGTCCCAGTTTCTCTAAATTTAAATGCCAGTTTTTTATGCACTTCTTCGAAAGACTTTCAATACCATCAATATTCCTGTAATCCTTCTGAACTGCAGTAATCGAACAATTACATCGGAAGTAAAGTTCCACTATTTTTGCTCGTTGATCCATTGCGTAGCGATTCATTTTGGGGGGTGGATTTTATGAATTTTTGGGCAGTATGTTGTGATTGTCGATAGACTTGATACGCTGGAGAAAACTTTGAAATCTCCTCATTCATTCTGAATTAATCAAATCTCTTTAACATTTGTAGTTTTATAGCTATAATAATTTTTAAAAGGTACCTTACTTGTGGGCCACCCTGTACCTCGGTTAACGCTTACCATCCGTTCCTGAAAGCTGGTCGTTAATTGAAACGTCCGTTGACCGAATCAATTTTTCCAATAAGAAACAATGGAATATATTATGCTATATTATGCAAATAAAGCACTAAATAACAAAAATACGGATGGAACACGATAAAATAGGCAACGTCTATCCCCAACAACGTCTCACGCGCGACTGAGGTTGGGATGCGCGTGGGTCTTGTTGTGCTGTTCGTTGTCCGAAAATTTGTTCGCTCTCCAGGACAAATTTTTTGTGAAATTGTTGGTCGTTAACCGATTCGTTCGTTATCTTAAGCGTTCGTTAACCCAGGTTCTACTGTTCATGCGTCACTATTAGGTATGATAATATAGAACCCTATGAGAAACTGCAACGTTGGCAGAACGAAAACAAGGTAAAAGGTTTGATTTCTCAACTTAATGTTTTAGAAATTACTGCGCATTAATGTGAGGTGTCGATAGGCATGATTGGTAGATATACAACATATTGGTAGATATATGCAACAACAATCAGAGCTAAGAAGTACTATTGGTCTTTCTTCACTCGAATCGTATAGATGATAGTAGTGAAAGCACACATTAAATTGATCCACACAGACGACAAAGAATAAGCTTCCTGTAATGATTTGCTATTATTTAGAAGAGCCAACTGCAGGCCATATTTGAAAATTGCTACCACAGGCTACGCGCCAAGTAAAAAACGTTCATGACAAGGGCCTTTGGAAGTCCCTGTTAACGTTCGCTTTAACTCAAAAAGGCACATCATTACGAAAATAACTCAAAAAAAGTGTTGTCAGAACAATTCATGCACTGTTAGGCCTAGGACATATTGTTACAAATACAGAATAGAATAGAATGAGGCTATAGGAACGAACCTTCTGGCCCATTCTTGGGTCGGATAATTACTTCGATAATTATTCGGTTGTTTACCCAAGTCCCATGCCGTATTTCTAGCCGCGTCAACCATGTCGGCAGCGGGATTCGAACCCGGGTCTTTCCGCTCGCAAGCAGATTCGCTCACCAGTCGACCAAGCTGGTGATGCCAGTCGACCATGCTGGTGATGCCACTATCACTTTGCCTGTAAACTGTTCCTCTTCCTATCATAAGCATAATTATTGAAGTAAAAGCCAAAAAGAAAATTTGTTGTACACTTAGAATGAAATTTGGATTTGGATTTCCTTTACACTGATCATTTATTTGATAAATAAATTGGTTAATCAGGTATTGATAATTTTCTCTACCCTATATGCAGTTTTGCTCGACACAATGGAGATTTGGTTCTAAGGCACAGTGGGTCTTTGGATACTGTATAATCCCACTGATCTGATATTAGATCACCCCATATCTTGTCAACTTTGAGAAACAGAAAATTCTTGATTTTACACATTACTGATTGATGTACGGAGTTTTGTACAAATAACTTATCCTTTACGGAAATAGAGAAAAAACTAGTATTGGTAAATAACCTTGAATTATAATCATTCATCATTATATTCTAATTATAGCAATGTTTTCATACGTCTAATTTATAGTACGATAGTGAAAATCATCTGTAAATTTGGAAAAAATACAGTTGTGGGAGATGGAGATAATGGGGTCTTATATAAAGGAGTTTCCCTCGATGCGCAAACGACACCTTCGACCGTCACTGTCGTCTAACCTCAATCTTCATTTATTAATGGGGAGCCACAAGCCAGGCAGCACCATTTCAACCCCCGAACTCATTTCACTTCTTCTCTCCTGCCGTTTAAATTTTTCCAAATTCAAGAAAGAAGAAAAAACAGAAGAAAAAACAAAAGAAACAAAAAATAAAAAAAGGATACATGTACTCAATGAGAAGAGCTAATGAGTTTCCCAGCACATCAACGCAATGTAAATAATAACTACGAAAACTTAAGATACAATTAACCTAGGCCTTCCTTTCACCTTAACGTACTGAGACGCGATGTCAACGGAGACGTCCTTTGGACTGCGTCGATGAAGGTTGAGGTCCAGCATCACTCTTTCCTCCGTCTGCTTCCAGCTGTAGTCGGGCTGTAAGGGCATCCTGGGACACGGTATGTTCTGCACGTCTATTTAGGCTACTGGGCCGGGGCTAGGCTGTTGCGTTAAGCTGCTGGGCGATGGCTAGACTATTACTCAGGCTGCTGGGCTGTGGAGGACACAGATGCCAGACAACAACAGGAATCCGACATGTTTCACCTAAGGATGAAGTCCCCCGTGAGTCCTAACGGGTATACTGGATACCTGTTGTTCAAGACAAGGGTCAGGATGTATAGCAATGGGACATGATCAGAGTTACAGTGTGCACAGGAAACAATCACTGAAGCCTTAACTAAGCCCTGAAAAAACACGCCAAACATATAACAGCTGCGGAAGCTACTTGAGCTTCGGCAACGTCAACGCTGTAGCATGAATAACAGCAAGCAAGGTGAAAATTACCGCACTCTGTTTTTTTTTGGAGTCTCGCCTGTTTACTATTCATAAAGATCACAGCTTATATGTGGAATAATTTTTGATCGATTTATTTCACTAAATGAAACTTTAAAATTCAACGGTAGATTTCCTGCACATTTTTCTTCACTCATTTAGTTTTTCGGAGGGAATTTACCATTAGAACAGCACTAAAATCTAACCACGAATTTCCTAGATTGGCTAAATTACAAGCAGGGCTTTACCTTTATAATTAATTCTGATGTGCTTCAACAGTGACAGCGAGAGCACTAATATTCACGTGTGAGGCACAATTCACGAGAACGGAAAAATCGACTACAGAAATATGAATCCGTCTACCCACAAAGACAAACTTACCCAACTCACAAAGCTTGGTTGCAAGTGAGGATATTTCCCTTGAATGGCAACACTGAAGATGCATCAATGAGGAAACAAACCATTTCCATCAATAGGATAGTACGGAATAAACTTACAACAAAATGCAGCTATGGAGACTCAGCTTACAGTTAAAGAAGGCTGGTCTATTAATGCTTTCATAGCGGCAGAAAGTTACACTGGGTAATACATGAAAAATATAAATGAAACATTAGTAGTTTCTCGGAGAACGTAATTGCTATTAAGAAAAAATGGAAGTCGATGGTGGAGCGAAGAGGTGAGTAGGGCAATAACAAACAGGAGAGCATTTAATGGAGGACTTTCAATGAATGATGGAAGAGAAAAGTTCAGAGACGACTGTTGATGAAGGATGAAACAGAGAAGAGACGACTCAACTAAAGATGGTAAATAATTTAACCAGTACTGAGTGATAGTAAGGAAAGTGAACACAAGGTTTCATGAAAATTGACTGAAGTAACCGACACCCTGAAGTTTTTAGATCACAGAGCAAGCACTTGAGAAAGTTAGCTCTGTACTGGCAAGAAACAAGCGCCCTATTCATCCCTGCAACGTCGCAGCGCTGTTTTCCTCGCTAGCTACACACAACACGTTTTTTTATACATACAGCTGGAGGTCGGGGGAGTGCTGATGTCCCCGAGCAGGCAAAGCTGCTCCCCTGCGAACAATTCGATTATTTCGCTATCGCTTTGAAAATGCTTTTTGAAATATGCCTTCAGGAAGCAAAGTTTCAGGCTGATGTAGCTCCCTAATGACAAAGTTCTATCTTCACAACCGCTAAAAAGGCATTTGAACGTAGCCTTAGCAAACATTTTAAAGACATAACATTAAATGAGAAACAGGTGCATAAAACATACATTCTGGTCAAGAGCCGGTAGAACTCTGAAGAGCAAAAGCCTTAACTTTGGCAGTTTCTTGGGATACACGCGCATTTTTGTCCGGTTTTTCGAGCCTTAAATGGGCAGTGATGTGCAACTCCGCTTAGTGGATGTTGGGAAATGTGAATGACAGCTATTAATGCTTTTAACATTGAATAATTTATTTCAATAACTATAAGTTTGAGCATCCTGTACGATTGTTTATCACTACATTGTAAAACTTCGCTCACTTATTTCATTCTCTTATAATAACTGAAAATGTCTGAAACAGTTGAGAGGTGAAAAGAAACTGAAGAAATTCATTGTTGGTGGATTTATTAAGCAAACTCGAGCACAAAACCCGAGATTAAAAAAATACTTTCGTCATGTTCATTGAACTTGCATTAAGAACTGCCAGGAACAGCGAGTCTTTAGCATGGAAGGGAAAAGGAGAACGCACAAAGAGTTGCTGGCATAGAAGTGTTTGCCCATCTGATGCAAGGTAAAAGTAAGAATTCGGCGACACTAACCTAAGTCTGCCCTTTTATTAAAAGAAAGGGAAAATACAACAAACTGCCGACACATGAATTAATTCTAAAAAAAATACTAAAATTTTTGTGTGACCCTTTGAAAAATTGTTCACACGTGTGAGGCCCCCTTAAAAAATACTAACACTACTGCAGGACCCCTTGGAAAATCACGAACACTGTAGTGTGATCAGTTGAAAAATTACAAACACTGCGGTAGCGGTAAGATCTCTTGGACTCTTGGAAAATTACTAACACAGCGGTCGGCAGCAAAGGACAAAGTAGTAAGTTCTGAAAACACGTTATCGAAGACATCCCTATCGAGATAACCTACAGCAATGGATGTATATTCAACGTTATGTTAGCTTTCACAAAACACAGAGTTAAAATTTATTCTGTGCATTGGCACAGCTTTGAACGGGGTAGCTTAACTTATAAATTACTTAACCTATAGATCACAGCCATAATGAGGCAGGCAGGCACGGGAAACCCAGGTGTGTTCTAAAGAATTATGTACACCGCTCATGCTACAAGTGACTGCCACTGAGTACACATAATGAAACCTTTCCAATGCACTAAAATGATCAAACAAACCCGCAAAATTACAAACTTTGGGAAACTTTTTGATTTCTATGAAATTTATATTTATCGAATACGACTTATATCGTCGTAACATCAAGAAACCATAATACCCTGTACTGCATTTAGCTTGCACGAGTTCTTGAGAAAAGCTAAATTCATAATACACCACCTAATCTTGAGTCAATGCTCTTGAAATTTCATATTCATTTTTCATTAGAAACTTTTCCTACACATGTGAGCTGATTCTCATTTGGCATAGCTACCAAATGACACGTCATTTTGGGTGCAAGCTTTTTCGGTTGCTTGCTGGTAGAACAACGCAACACTGTTCCCTAGGACGCTTCGATGACACCGGTTCTCGTGGCAGTGAAGTCATCTATAGCAGCCAGTAAGGAGGCCGGAATACGGGACCTTGTTGCTGTTATGGCGTCCACAAGCAGCTTCTGAGTAACAATCGGATTGGAGGTGCTGGAGTCGCTGCCATTGGTGGCACGCTGGCCGTGCTCTCGAAGCAGCTTGTGGCCTGCTTCATTATATATACCGCGCATCTGCCCGTAAAGATTACAGTGATAATGCAGTCATATGAGCCTCCTATGTACGCTAGCTACTTTCAGAGACGTGACCCTTTACCAACCACATTTTTTCACGAACACAGAAATGCAACACAACCACTCGCTGTTCTTAAGCTGATCATCCTGCCAGCAGCGCCTAAATAAGCAAAACCGTCACACGCTTTCAGAGTTCGGTAACTGTTGAGTGTAGTGATGGGTTGATACACATCTCAGGTTTTGTTTTAGAACACTTTTTTAAACAGGACTAAAGGCCAACAATAAGCGAATTGTATGGATGAAATGTCTCAAGAAATCACTTCAAACATTTTATTACAAAACATTGATCTTTATGATGATTATTTACCCACAATCAGCTGAATTTTTTCGGACATTTGTTAAGATGGACAGAGTTTTCAGCCCCGCGGGATAGAGGACGCAGGGAAATAAGGATAATCAACAGCGCCTAAACTGAAGCCCACATGGAGGCTGCACTTCTTATCGCGCATTTGGTCGCGCGATATGATAAAAATTTACAACAAAGTGCTTTCCGCCAAAAAATTGATTTTAACCATAACCCACTTGACGCCAATTTTTGGTTAATGTTGACAATGTTGAGACAGTCACTGACGGTCAGGTGTTGGACACGTAATTCATGGGTTCCCAAGTGGAATAAACGAGTATACCCTCACAGGTGATACGCGAGTATACCCTCACGGGTGATACGCGAGTATACCCTCACGGGTGGTAAACGAGTATACCCTCACGGGTGGTACGCGAGTATACCCTCACGGGTGGTACGCGAGTATACCCTCACGGGTGGTACGCGAGTATACCCTCACGGGTGGTACGCGAGTATACCCTCACGGGTGGTACGCGAGTATAC
>VCRD01003140.1:38238-50850 GCA_006783055.1 Trinorchestia longiramus
CCTACAGGGGGTGCGCAAGTATACCTACAAGGGGTGCACGAATAATACCTACAGGGAGTGCGCAAGTATACCTACAAGGGGAAGGGGGGCGTTTCTGAAAGTCAAAACTCGAGTTATGGTGGGAGCAGCCTCTAGCCCAGCTTGCGAACTACTGCTACCACTACTACCGTAAGTTGGGGGTTAATGGAGAACTTCTACATCCGCAGGAGATTCGTAAGGGATAAATGTCAGGTACCCCTGAGTCCTGCTGACATCCATGGCCTAGTGGAAGGAAAATTTAGGGAATTCCCGAATCCTGATTCGACTCCCAAGTCCTAATTAGAATCTTGAGTCATAGCAATTAAACTCCCGAGTCTTAGTACTTAAACTTTCGAGTAAATTAGCAATTATACACCCGAGTCTCAGCAACACTCTGCAGCAGTAGACGCACCTCTGCACCCGAGAAGCCACTCGTGAGCTGGCACAGGAGGCGCATGTCGATGTTGTCCTCCTTGCACGTGACGCGTTTGAGGATGCCCTGCCACAGCGCGCAGCGTGAGACGCAGTCCGGCAACCCTACGTGCACCATGCGCGACAAGTACCCCGCCTGCAGCAGACCCTGAAATACGCGTACGACTCTTATTGATAAATCGGAAAACACAGTTAGATACGTTCTACTCCGTATGGCTCTTACTGATCAACAGAACACATGCATTTGGGGAGGGTTCTTTTCCGTATAGCTCTTACTGATCAACTTGAAACACATACAATTAGGTAGGTACTACCTCGTATGGTTCTTACTAATAAACACGACACACGTAGTTGGGGAGGGTTCTTCTCCGTAGAGCTCTTACTGATACACTGGGAACACGTGTGGTTGCAGGAAAGCAGATCTTGGGACTTTCCAAGGAAAGCTGACAAGACAACAGTCCTGATATCTAGTAGGAACAACAGTGTAAATCGAATAAGAGAGAAAGTTCCTAAGTACACTAATGAGGTAGATTATAACAAGTAGTGCTAATCATAGACACGTATGAAGAAAAAGAGCTATATCATTTTTATCAATAAGAAGAATGTCTTGCCCCACGCATAAAACCAAAGGTAAAACTAAATAAATTCTAATGCGTGCATATTCTTTTAGTTAAACATGAGAGAGTCACACAACCAATTGACCTCCTGGTACAAAAGTGAAGACAAAAGCGAAAATAAGAGTGAGGGCAGAAGTGAGGGATGCCACATACCACAGCCTGGAGTGGGCAGACGTACTCATCTACCCTGCTGCACACCTGGCAAGCAGCCCTGGCAAGCACGCCGGGCAACTACTATCGGTGTCCAACATTGATGGCAGCATGGTTTAGTACAAATTAGTGAAGTACATGTAAATCGAATAAAGTACTTCAAGTTTTGCCCGAAATCAGTCAACAAAAAAATACACTACGTGTGAAAGATCAAAGATAACAATTTAGTAATTAGTTCCAACACCGAACTCGTGTGCACACTTTCGTTTTCTCTCCAGCAACACAATCTACAGTAATACCTTCTTCATTGCGCCTTTCGTTATTGCAAGATTGTGTCATTGCTCTTTTGTTTTCGAGATTGCGCTTTTGTTATTGCTCAGAGAATGGAGTTGCTAGATAGCTCCATATGACCGAACAAGCAGCACCTCTTCGGTCAACGTTGTACTATTTTCTATTCACTTGTGGTTTCTCGCCCTCGAAATGAAGCGAAAGAAATCAACACGAGTTCTGGAGGCAAACTCGGAAGCCCCAAATAAGAGGGAAGTGACAAGCATATATACAAAATTGAAAGTGTTGAAAACCCATCAGGAAGGCATGAATGGTATGGAGATAACTAGAGTTATGGGGATCCCTGCATCAACAGTTAGATTTTTCAAAAATGGAACTAAAATTAAACAGAGTACAAAACATGTTCCTGTCTCTGCTACTCAAACAATGAAGAATCCCGTACATGAAATGATGTCACTGATATAATCTATGCTATTTCAATGTATATGTGATCAAAGAGCACGTAGCTTGCCACTTAGTGAACATTTAATTCAGATTAAAGCTTTGTCTTTGTATGCATACTTAAAATCTAGTGCTGATTACAAATTTGATTCTTTTCCTAATTTTTCACCCAGTCGAGGATGGTTTGCTGGTTATAAACGAAGGTTCAACATGAAAATGTTGTAATACACGGAGAGGCTGCTAGTTCAGATTCTAGCTCTGTGACTTCATTTGTTGAAAAATTTAAGCAGATAATTACACAAGGGGGATACTCGCCTCGATCAGGTATTTAATGTTGATGAGAGGGGTTTGCATTGGGAGACACTTCCTTCCAGAACATTTATAACAGAGGCAGAGAAAAATGCACCAGGATTCAAAGCAAGCAAAGATCGATTGACCCTACTCTTAGGTGGGAATGTGTCTGGCAGTGTGAAGCTTAAGCCACTACTCCTGTACAAATCGAAGAACCCCAGAGCTTTGACAAATGTAGCTTATAATTCGTTGCCTGTTATCTGGTAAAGTAATCTTAAGGCATGGGTAACAAGAAAAGAATTCATGGAGTGGTTCAGAGATTATTTTGTTCCGTTCATTGAACAATTTACAAAGCAGGAAAACCTAGATAATGAAGCTTTGTTAATTTTGGATAATGCTCCAGGTCATCACCCGGGGGAACTGAACGACATGTTTCCACACGATACAGGTTACATTCCTGCCCCCGAATACTACTTCTGTACTACAACCTATGGACCAGAGCGTCATCAGAGCTTTTAAGGCTTATTACTTACGGGACACTATGAAAGGACTTGTAGATGAGACTGATAAAAGTATGGAGGGTATCAAATGCTATTGGAAACGTTTCAATATTAAGACAGCTATAGAAATCATTAAAAATGGTTGGAATGATGTGTCTTCGACAACATTGAATTCTGCATGGAAGAAATTGTGGCCAGAGTGTGTGAAAAAAATAACAGAAGATTCAAACAATTCAGAGCCCATCGAAGCCGTTCAGGAGCTTGCAACAGAAGCTGGTTTTGCGGAACTAACATCAGATCATATTAATGAATTACTAAGCAGTCACGAACAGGAACTTTCAGTTGATGAATTAGTAGCTATACACAATGATAACAGTGAAGGCGATGTCACAGAAATTCTTGCTGAAGATTTACCTAACGAAGTAGTTGCAGCAAATGAAAGGAAGAAGGATTTAGCAGAATTTCTCGAACTGGCTGAAAAACTCGAGAGGGAGGCATCATCAGTAGAAGTGGATGCAAAGAAACTTCGCTCATTCCACCAATCAATTGACGCATTGATGAGTTACTATAAGGATGAATAAATTATTGGTAGTAGCTATTACATTTCATTAGTTATTAAAATTTCACTGTTTACAGCAGTGATAGTGAAAAACGTTCTTTTATTATTTAATTTTCATATCTTACTTTCAGTAAGATATTTAATATGTTAATTCTTGTTAGTTTGTCATAATTTGATGTAACTGCAAAATATCAAACGAGTTTTTCTCCTCCAGTATCATAACGATAGCTTCATAAGAACTAATTTAGAGACCCTACTCCAGAACCATACGTAAATAGCTTAGTTACCCGTAAATAACCACTTTCTCGGAATGTTTTCGTTATTGTGCTGCTTCAGTCATTGCTCAAAGTTTCTGGAACGCAACACAGCAATAACGGAGGTATTACTGTACTTTATAAATCCCACAATTTCTATTCCTAAAATTCATCAAGCAGGAGTTGACCTAGAGTTCATTAAGTAAGAGTTGACCTAGAGTTCATTCACCAGAAGTTGACTTTATAGAGCTCATCACATAGGAACGGACCTGGTCTATAAGGTGAGGCATGTTGGTAGCTCCCACGAAGAGCACGCTGGTCAGGGGGTCCTGAGGAGTAGGGGCACAGCTGCTGATGAGCTCCAGCAGAAGGGCCACAGGAGCGCCGGTATTGTCGGAGCCTCGGTCCTCACACAGGCTCTCCAGCTCGTCTATGAAGACGATGGAAGGCGCGGCCGCCTTCGCTCGCTCCACCACACCCCGTACAAGCTTCTCTGTCTCCCCCACATACTTGGACAGCACCACTGAACCCTGTGTGATATACCGGGTTAAGTATTCATCATACTTAATTTTTGTAACATTGAAATACTCCCCGCTTGTATTTAATACTGCAATGTTTATGACATACCACGTTTTATGTTCATCGTATTTACTTTTGACTATATTAAAATATTCGTAATCTCCACTTGTATTTACCACTGAACCATGTGCAATATTCCAGATTTCAGATTCATCTTACTTACCTAACTTAATTATATTTTAAAAATTAATCCCAGTTCTTTGCTCATTATACAAGAGCGTAACTGCTTTAAGAAATACAGAACTTAAAAGCGGAGGGAACTTTCTTATATTGAAATAATTACCACTTGTGTTTTCCCTCAGTGCAGGAGGGTAGTTACTTAAAGAAAGGACTACATAACACACAGACGCAGATCCTTCTCAGTTTTGCATGCCCCAAGTTTTGCCATTATGGTAGCCTGAGCAAATTCACAGTTCATTTAACACAAAGCACGACGGTAAACAAATATCAAATTGTTCTGATTACGAACACAACGTTGTTAACAATGATAGGCACAACACATAGGGAATAATCAAAATAGGACAAGGCACACCCTTATGATCACAGAATGTTGATGACAATGATAGGCACGACAGATAGGAGATGATAATAGCACAAGGCACACCCTTGTGATCACAGAATGTTGATGATGATAGAAACAACACATAGGGGATAACAGGACAAGGAACACCAGCGCTGAGCTCCACTCATAAGAATACACACCATAACACAACTTTGGAAGAACCCCGTTATGGAGGCGTGCTTCTTGCACGATGCTGGCTACCTGAGCTGACAGGAGCTGGGGAACGACAACAACAACAACTTACGAGGATGAGGAAATACGAGAAGCTTGTCTCGGTGGCAAGAGCCTTCACGAACATGGTCTTGCCGCAGCCGGGGGGTCCGTACAGCAGCAGGCTCTGCAGGGGGCAGCGCTCTGGGTCCTCACGGTACTCGCGCACCATCCGCTGTCCAGAACATCATTTTATTCAGTAAACAAAATGTAGTTGGGATACACTGTTTATTTTTTAATAGGCGGGATACATGTTGACGTATTAATAGTTAGAATATACTTTATGTGTTAATAGTTGGGATACACTTTATGTATCAACAGTTGAGACACCTTGTTTACAGGAGGTTGGGTTGTAATAGAGTTATGGATACATTTCCAGTACCAACCAATTTCAAGCACAAAAATCTTCCTGCTACAGATTTTTTCCGTAGATTATGCACAGACAATAAGTTTTACTCTTATTTGGATACTACAGATACAACAAAACTCGCACAAGGCATTCGAGAACGAAAGTGAAATATATTTACGCCATATTAACAACTTCAGAATACAAACCATAACATTAATGATACATAATACTTGAAATCATTCCACCATAACGAGAAGGTAGTAGATGAGTTAGTTTAACCCGTCCCTGAATAGTGACTTAAGGTAAGTTTCCACAGTGAATCATGATGGGTCAGCAATGCGCCAGCTTGTGACACGTGATTGGTGCAAAGCTTGCAGTGCTCGACTATAGCATAGGAGGCACTACGTTCTGTCTTATTAACAGAATAATGGGCGCCCTTATATGAGAGCGTGTTTCGCATGTGCCTGCTCGAGAACACAATTATTTTTAATAATAATTTTATAATCACATAATTAAAGCTAATTAATGCAACACAGGGTCTCAAACATAATACCACAGAAAAACAAAAAATAAAGCCCCTTTCGGTGCTACGCTAAATTTGGCAGCATGACATACAGGGCCCTTGAGCTTTAGAATAGAATAGAAAAGAATAGAATGAAGCAATAGGAAAGAACCTTCTGGCCCATTCTTGGGTCGGATAATCACTTCGATATTTATTCAGTTAACCAAGTCCCATGCCGCAATTCTAGCCGCGTTAACCATGACGGTAGCGGAATTCGAACCTGGGTCTTCCAGCTCGCAAGCGGATTCGCTCACCAGTCGACCAAGCTGGCGATTCATGATCTGTCTTTGCAAAATCATAATAATATTGGTTGGAATATTGCCTCTCATGGTTTACCTCTGCACAATCACAGCAATATTATCTCTCAAGCGATGGTATTCTGAGACAGGCTACACTCTCACAACAGATCTATCAATCTAAACTAAGGCCCATTTACACAGCTTTCTCACAATCACAATGTCTTTACTCTTTTAATAAGATGTTACTCAAAAAATACAGCTGCTGTGCGTGCTTTACACCTCCAGGTCCCTTTAACGAATAATACTAAATCTACTCTTTCCGAGACTTCTCGACAAATCTTTGTCCTGCATAAGTCATTTTTCACTGTCTCAAAGACATTCCAATCAAATTTTTCAAAATAAGTGATCTTTAACATTTGTTATCCTCACTATTATTCTCATTCCTTAAGCTTCTGATGTATAAAAAGAAAAATCCCAGTTTGGCTGGAGCACCGTCCTGCGGGACGAATTTCTCTAGTTCGAGCATGACGGTGCCCCAGCCCAAACTTTGAAAAATGCCATGGACTCGTTGAAATTTCGTTTCCCTGTGCGGGTCATTTCAAGGAATGAGAACGTCCTGTGCCACCGACATCTCCAGACCTGTCTCCCTTTGAGTTTTATCTATGGTGTTTTGTGAATGAGGTTTTTTTAGTGTAAATCCAGATAGTAACTGACATGAAGGAGAAAGCCCTGGAAGTCATCGTAGCTATCCCCAATAAAACTCTACAGAACGTAATCGGTGATTTCGACAGTTGGCATCTCGCGGCATTGAAACCAGAGGAGCTCAGCTTAAAAATTTGTAGCATGTGTAAACAAAGTCCTATTGCCTCAGCCTTCAAACAGTGGTTGTATTCGTTTCCTCGGCTGAAGAGAAAATAAGTTATTGAAATTGAGAGTATATACTTTTTTTGGCCCACCCTGTATGCGTTACCTCCACACTTCACACACGGACCACGGAGAAAGAAGCAACAATTTTGTTTTTTCATGGTAAGTACTGCGTGATATCAATCTGCCATTCGCTTTTCATATCTTTATCTATATAATCTCACTTAAATTTTCTTAAGAAACAACCTACTTACAAAACAACAAACCACTTTGAGGATCAATCCAAGTAAATTTTTACCCCACAAGTACGTATGGTTTTTACAGAGCTAAGCATTAATGAGGGTACCTGCAGGACGTTCTTGAGGGAGCTGTAGCCAAGAATATCTTCCCAGCGAGTGGGAGGAACGAAGCCGCGGTCGTTGGCTCTGATGAGGTGCGGCACGAAGTCTGCCGGTAAACCACCGCTGATGTCGCCTTCTTCCAGCTGTGTTGGGAGTTTCGTTGTATATAAGAGGCCCTACCCTAGTATTATCTAGGTGACTTAGCACTTATTTTTCATACGTGTTGATCGGGTAATAAACTACATGAATAAACCCTAGAAGAGAATGCCAAAATTATGAACTGCTATATAATATTAACAGCAGTTACGTAGTAACGTGTAATACAAGTAATTAAATGAAGCCTGAAAACCCAATCTAGTCTCTGGCCAGGCCATGGTTTACATGACTCGTTGACATTATAGGGACAACACGTACAAATACAACACACTCACTGTCCTACCACCGATCAGAATTACAAAATTCAAAGTTCATCTATTCCCTCACAATTTTTTTCCCCTATTCAGTTAATATTTCACCCTCATCGTTCGTTTAAAGGGACTAGGCGGGTTCATTTAGCCAAAATCTCAAAATTTTCACGAATGCGTATTTTTACAGATAATGAAAGATAAACATTTTGCGTAGGTTCCGTGAAAATTTTTGGGTTGTACGAGGACGGGAAAGAGGTGTGGGAGAGGTGGGAAGGGGCTCCGTGTGGCCGTGAGCTTCGACAGGACTTGGATGACCAGAGGACATCGCTCGCATATCGGTGTTGGTTTTGTGGTGAACGTCAAGAACGGCTTTGTTTTGGATGTGGAAGTGCTCTGCAACTTCTGCCAGATCTGCCACAAGAAGGCGCAACGGCTTTCTGCTCAGAACTTTGCTACATGGAAGAAGACCCACACCCGCTGCAGCAAGAACTTTGCAGGGAAGAGTGGCGTCACGGAAGCAGAGGTAGCAGTCCACATGTGGCAACGGTCTCGGGCACGTGGCTACCGCTACACGCACTCCATCGGAGATGGTGACAGCTCAGCCTAAAACGCTGTCTGCGCTATCAACGATGGAGCAGGCCCCTACGGAGCAATCACTATTGTGAAGGAGAAATGTGTCAACCACGTTTCCAAGAGGATGAGGAGCCAACTACGCCAACTCAAAAAGGACGTCCGAGTGCTCCAGGAGACCAAGAAGGGAAGGAAAGACATGCGTAGCAAACTGGCCGGGAAAGATGGCCTGACAGATGCCGACATTGACAAAATTTCACGGCACTACGGGCAGAACATCCGTTCCTACACCCCTGGCGACTCTGTGGCTGAGCTTCGGAAGAAGATTCTTACAATTTACTACCACGCCCGAAGCACTGACGAAGAGCCCCGCCACATGGACTGCCCCCCTGGACAGCCACATGGTGCTGGGTCAAGAGAGCTGAGGCAGAAGGCACTACACCTGCGCCACACTCTTCCGAGCACCTCTACTTGTCTGGCCTCTCGAAGGATCTCCTGGCCCGTGTACTGGAAGTCTTCGTGTCCCTGACCGAACCAAGCCTTCTCAGCAGATGCCTCCTCAACCAGACGCAGAACAAGAATGAGTCCATCCACAGCAAGCTCTGGCGGACGTGCCTCAAGACCAAGTTTGCCTACCTTGAGTGCTCTGTCTTTGCTGCGACTGTCACGGCTCTTCAGCACAACCTAGGGAATGCCCGTCGACACGTCCTTGTGGCTCTTGGACTCATTCCACGAACTGCTATGAAGGCAAGAAAGAAGAAGGAAACGACTCCGGCGAAGGGACCACCAGCAAAGAAGAAGAGGACCTCCAATCACGAACCTTCCTGCAGCTACAACACCAGCGGATTCTAATCTTCACGGCACTCCACCTCCAAAAACACCTCAACACTCCCACTCTGCAGTACTGAAGCGTCTCATGATCTATCAGTATCCTAACCCAATTGATACATAGCACATGACCTCCTAAGGAGGACCCCGGAACCTTCGAGTTACAAAAAAATAAAATCATCAAACAAAAATTGACTCTCCTGAAAAACTTAGTTTTCGGGGGGTCAAAGCCAACTCCTCCATCATTATTTGACGTAGACTCGTGTGAGGGCTCTTTAGAAAGAGCAGAGAGCCTTCTAGAGATAAACGTAAAGACATATACAATATTATAGTAAGAACAAAAGATATAGCCAATGAAAGTAAAATAAATGCAAAAAATTCAAAACCAAAAAAATTTTAAAAGTTAAATATCTATGAAACAAAAAACAATTCAAAAATGCCTTTCCGTTATGCTGTAGAGGACTCATGGCTCTTTCTAAAGAGCCCTCACATGAGTCTCTACGTCAAGTTTTAAAGGAGGAATAGTCTACGGAAGTTTCCACTAAAATTTCACGTTTTCTTTTTGTAACTCGTTTTCTATGCGTCAAATCAAAAAATGTCCATGAACAAAGTATTTTTTTCTTTTCTATATATGTACAAAGTTTCATAGCTTTACGATTAATAATAAACAAATTAGCAATAAACTCGCCTGGTCCCCTTAACTATTACTTCCTAACGCACGAACTAGAGCAAGGGCTTCTTCACTAGGAGCGTGGCCTCTAGGAGGTGCGTAGGTATATTCAAAGGGGTCGTCAGACGTTACTATTACAATATTACACTACAAACTTGACCTTTTATGAAGCCCCGTTATGCTTATTATAGTGTAATTCGGGCTCAGATCGTGTCTTAAAAAGCTAGGGGCTCAGGAGACCTCTGACATCCACACGGAGTTCGTGGAAGAAATAAAGTTAAGGCACCCGAGCTAGAAAATTACACCACGCGGTCTATGGACTTCTATTTCGATCCTTTAACGAGTACCGCTAATTAAATTACTCATTATTTAAGCCAGAGACGCTCACTCACCAGTTTTTTGTGGACGATCTCATGCACCTCAGCACATGAGCAGTACACCGTAGCCTTAGCCAGGGTTGCCACATCTTCTTCATAGCACTTCAGTTTCCTGTCAGGTTCTCTACAGGTCTTGCCCTTTGGGGCAGTGGCTGTATTCTTCATCTGATCTATCTTGGTCCAGCAGTGGTTTTTTGGTTTTTCATCTTGGACAGTAGCAGTGTTTTCCATCTCATCCGCATCTTCAGTGACCTTAGCTTCATTAACTTCGTTGACCTGCACTTCATAAGCTGAAGTACTTGGCACAGAACAATCAGCAGCCATTTCTACTAATGATGCACAACCAGAAGAATTTTGATCTATTTCACTGGAACGCTCTTCGCCGAGGTCTCGAACTGACAAGTTAGAAAATTTTCTAGCTTCTCTTTCAACAGCTTGGGACTGAATGAAGTAGCCTTTGTGTTGCAAGAACCTGCGTATGATGACCTCTCTCAGGCTAACGTCAGGCAGGACGTTGTACACGTCAAAACCCAGAGCCTTGCGGACCTTGTTGCTCAGTTTCTCAATCTTGTTGCAGATGCACACAGTCACGACCGTACTACGAGACTCCTGTAGATGACCAATTATTTAGGTGGATGACCAAATATGTAGGTGGATGACCAAATATGTAGGTGGATGACCAAATATGTAGGTGGATGGCCAAATATGTAGGTGGATGACCAAATATGTAGGTGGATGACCAAATATGTAGGTGGATGACCAAATATGTAGGTGGATGACCAAATATGTAAGTAGATTACCATATATGTAAGTGGATGACCAAATATGTAAGTGGATGACCAGATACACTGCTGGTAAAAATGATAAGACCAGTTACAAAGTACCAAAATTTGAATCATATTTTGAACAATTTGAAATAAAATTGTTGTGCACTGTCCTAATGTATGTTAGATAAATAATGGATAAGCAAACAAGTAGATCCTTTAACATTTTATCGCGGAAAAAGAACATAAGTGAAGTTTTAGCTAAATACAGCTGGTCGAAATTATAAGACCAAACAATTTTTTTATGAATGGACTTACATAGAACGTTACAAAAACATTTTAAAACTAGTGTATCCTCCATTAGTATTGATTACTTGAAAAGTTTGCTAGGGCATGCTGGTTACAAGCTTTTGTACGAGGTCCACTGGGACTTTGCCCCAAGTACCGAACACAGTCTTACAAAGACCCTCTTTGGTCTCAAATTGTAATCCATCTTTATAAACTTCTTTGGCCATCCATCCCCAAAGATTTTCGATCGGGTTGAGATCTGGAGAACAAGGTGGATGGTTCAAGAGTTGGACATTATTGACATCAAAGAACTGTTTCGAATGGCGAGCATTCTGGACTGCTGCATTGTCTTGTTGAAAAATCCAGTTTTCTCCACACATCCTAGGACACTCAGTGAGGATCGAAGCACGTTCAAGCATGGTGACGTATCCGGTAGACGTTTGGCGACTTTCCACAAGCTGTAACTCAAGCGTCCCATTGAAACAGAAAGCTCCCCACACCATCAATGATCTTCCTTCGCTATGCCTTGTTGAATTTGTTTCAATTGGAACAGATTTGTCATGCAAGTAGTGCTGAAACCCATCGAGGTTAAACTTTTCGTCAGAAAACACAACTTTTTTCCATTTTGTATGACCCATGTTTGGTAATTTGCAGCAAATTGCTGCGGGAGGCTTTATGGCGAAGAAGAAGACTAATCGTTCACGAAATTTGTGCAATCGTTTCAATTTATTAAAATCCTTATTATTTAAATATTACCAAATTGTGTGAGAACTACAGTCTGCATCAGTATTTGCCTTATTTACTTTGAAGTTATGTTTGTGTTCTTCTTAACCTCCCTTCTTATTCGTCTTTCAAGAGCAGGAGTGATCTTCTTGGGGCGACTGGTCGATTTTTTGTTTCATATTCAGTAGGATTTTTCAAGAAGTTAATGACGACAGTTTTCCTCTTATTTAGTTCACTTGCAATTACTCTATGCGACATGCCACGTTTTTATAGTTCAAAAATTCTACCCCGCTCATAATCTGTTAAAACTTGTCTTCTGGCCATTTAGAAATTGATGGAGAGTGTTAGTAATTAACCACGCACATCCTGACATCAGCTCTTCTGTGTAATATTCTGATTTGTTTACATGCTGCCAAAGAAAACCGTATTTCAATCTTGGTCTAATAATTATGACCAGGCATAAGAAGACACTATTCATTTCCTGGCGAATAAAATGTTAGGCACCACATTTTCAGAAAATCTTTTCCATTAAGTTTTTTCACACACCTTTGATGTGTTATGATAAATTTTTCCGCCAAAGTAAACGCATGTACTCAAAACGCCGAAATCTGGTGTGGTCTTATCATTTTGACCAGCAGTGTATGTATGTCGATGACCAAATATGTAAGTGCACGACCAGACATGTAAGTGCACGACCAGACATGTAAGTGCACGACCAGACATGTAAGT
>VCRD01003141.1:25088-65892 GCA_006783055.1 Trinorchestia longiramus
ACTGAAGAATGGCTTGCAATTCCTTTGGAAACAATTCACAAGTTGTATGAATCAATACCTAGGAGAATTGAAGCTGTAATTGCCGCAAAAGGCGGACCTACACCATATTAAATTATAATTTGTTGATTTTTGAAGGTGTTTCCATTATTTTGTCCACCACCTGTAATGTCCAATGTTTGTCATTAGAGCGTGGTCTCCAGTTCTGAGAGATAAAGAATGAACGTTACCTACTCCTTGTCGAATAGTTTTCTATGACAATATTTTAACATTTAAAGTTGCGTCAGTGAACTGCTTTGATTTAGGCCAATTTTTTTCATTTTAAAAACAAACTTGAGATGTAGGCCTCTCGAATGCAGGAGCACACATTTTGTTGTATAGTACGTGCGTGTGAGCACACTATGACTTCCAGCACTCAAGGCTGTAGACTGGCTGAGCAGCGTCGTAGTTATTTATACAGGGCCGTGAAAAAAAAAGCTTGCTTTTTGACTACCCATTACTAGGGGAGACAAGACAAGAAGGAGACTATTAGCGTTTAGCGTCATGACATCCGATTTTATTAAATTCAATGTCATTATTTTTAAATTGACTCATTAGAGTTGTATGTAGGTAACCGCATTCCAAGTGCGTGACTTTAAAAGTATGGAATTGTTAAACTTTCTTAGCCCGTGACAATCCTTGTTCATTTTCGAAAATAGATCTAGCTTAAGGTTGCAAGATGTAGTTACTTTATTTTCAATATTCTCACGTCAATATACTTCATGACTTCCATGTAGCTCATGATCAGCAAATACTCTTAACTAATTTTTTTCTTTAATTTATTGAGTATTAGTTGCATACGGTATTTTCTAAGGGCTATTCTGTGTACATTCGTGCATTGTACTCGTAGTTGCTTTCCTGATGTAGGAAGAATATGACAAGTTGTATTTGTTTTTGTAATTGCAACCTACAAGGAAGCGTAACATGTTTCATGTCTAAACTTTGTGTCTTCACAGTCGGCTCACACGAAAATAATAATTATTGCTTGAAATAATGACAAACTGCAGAACCTTCCTCGATTTAGGGCATAAAGTTTGTGTCTGTGTACCTTTTGTTTCATTCTCGTCTAGTTGATGTTAGCCTATTGCGTCCCGTGTATTGCCCTGTCTTGCGTCCCGTGTATTGCCCTGTCTTTCGTCCCGTGTATTGCCCTGTCTTTCGTCCCGTGTATTGCCCTGTCTTTCGTCCCATGTATTGCCTCGTCTTGCATCCCGTGTATTGCCTCGTCTTTCGTCCCGTGTATTGCCTCATCTTTCGTCCCGTGTTTTGCCTCATCTTTCGTCCCGTGTTTTGCCTCGTCTTTCGTCCCGTGTTTTGCCTCGTCTTTCATCCCGTGTATTGCCCTGTCTTGCATCCCGTGTATTGCCCTGCCTCATTCACTGAAGGCTGCACTGAAATGCACTTGCGTGTGGAGACGCAGGTAATCCACACGAGTTTCGGTTACCTCGTCCAGTTAGCTGAACTGGCTGCAGAAGTTTTTGTTGCTCTACTTTTATGGTTACGAAAGCATTGTTCTCTTTTGAACTGGCTGTTGCAGTAATGCATCGAGCCAGCCATCGATTTACTTGTCAATCTCCTTTTTTTCCTGCTTTCTCTTGGCCGTTTTTGTTTTTACTTTCTGCAACGTGCGTGCTGATGTTAAAAATTCAGACTCCTTTTTGTTGGTTAGGGTAACTCGGCAGACTCTGGTATAGCATTTAAAAGAGCTATCCAAGTGTTATAACTTGCATACAAATTGTTAAAGCTTCGCTTGAACGTATTGAAGTACTGAAAAGTTAGTAACTATTTATCATGGCATCGTGTGCTGAAAGGAGTATTTTCATTTGGGCGGTCGTATGACACAACGCGTGGCTCCTGAAGCTGCTGTTGTGAGGGTAGACGGTGTTTCTCATTTGCCCCACACCCTTGCAAACAGCCCTTATTTATTCCGGGAATTCTTGTTTGATTTACAACAATACCATGTTGTGTCGCTCTCTGTACCTTGTGGGATCATCATCAGTATAATGCTGGATCAGCACTGAAGGTGATTTAAAAAAGCGTTCGAAATTCCTACTCTAGCATATGTTCCAGTGTAAATAATGATTTTTTTGGTGTGCAGGTCATGATCAACCAGTTCGTGATGGCTGTGGGAGCGTCCAGAGAACAGGCAAGGCAGCTGCTACAGGCTGCTCACTGGCAGTTCGAAGTTAGTATGTATTGCAGGTCTCTTTTTGCTCTCACACAACCAGTTTATATGAATGAGAACAATTGAAAAATGCTACAACTAGAGGCAATTTACCGTACTTTTGTGTAGGGTACGTACGGCAAAACAAGTTCGAGAAAATTGAGCGCTGTCACCTAAGAAGTTTTCAGCATCTGAAGTAGATTAAACAGCGCAAAGTGTGATAATTTAGAAAATAAAATTCACTTTCTAAATCTAATACCAGAGTGCCAAGCTATTCATTGCTGGAGTGCAAGTTGAGTGCCTTTCAATTAAAGTTTTCTAAGTGATAATGAGTTCAAGAATACGTTAGTAGAGCATTGTGTAAATATAATTCCATCGCAATTTTCATAGGAAATACTGTACATGAATTACATTTTCTTCACGGTTGCAAACGACGACCGAGAAATAAGTCACCAGGGATGGCTGGTGAAAAACCTGGCGACGACCATGCGCCATTTATTGCATATAATTTAAAGAAATTAAAAATGAAATTTTTTAATCTTCTCTGCAGTTAATACGTATATACTTTCACATAGTTGTACTGAAAATCTACTAGACTCAAATGTCTATGTTGAACGGTAAGCATGTTTAATGCAGGCTCAGCTCCGTATCTATGAAGGATGTTGTACACCTTATTCATCGTAACTAGTGGGATCGTCAGTAGAACAGAGCTACTCAAGGGGTGGTCCGCGGACCGGTGCGGCCATCAGCTGCCGGTACGCGCAATCCGCTGTCAGTATTGTTTCCAGTCTAAATTAATTTTACATAGAAATATTACCAGTCCCTGGCACATTAAGAAATAACTGCCGGTACGTCCCATCAGAGAGTTTGAGAAGCACCTTCAATTTTCGTATGTCAGACGATGCTTTCGTATTCCGGAAAAGGTGATGTTTATTCGTAGGATTTCAATGGAATTGCATCTACTTTGTCCGACTGATTTTGTTTTAGTTAATTCATTATAGGGGAAATACGAGTTGTATGAGTCACCATTTTCATCACTAATACCTTGATAATCAAATTTTGAATTAGAAATTAAGATTTATTACATCATCTTATGTTTCCAGTAAATTTGAGAAGCCGAACTTGTAAACAACAATATGAGAGTATTTTTCGGTCACTGTTATTGGTGGCTATATCCGGTCACTAAATACCCTACTAGTTGAACTAAGGGGCTCATGATAATGAGCAAATGCGCTCATCTGGATGTATCCTTCTACAAATACCATAGTACTTAGTAGTCTGCTCTTCCTGGGCATTACGCTTTCTCCGTTATTCTATATCTATCAACATATATAATAAGTGGATCTCCATCTCTCTCTGTATCTGTGTGTGTCCGTCCTATTTCCTCCTATCTATTACTGAAGAAAAAATATTGAACTGAAATCAGAACCGGTATACATCTATTATAAGCATTGATTGTAGGGTGGATACCAATGGTGCTTATTACCATAAAATATGCCATTTTGTCCCATTATTCCCCTTCGTCTCGTACACGGGCATGTTATCGGTAGATAAGATACAGAATGGAAGTTCTGTATATATTCATGAAAAATACTCAGATTCTGAAAGTACGACGAGTAAAACTGATGAATGTAATTTATTTCGTAATTTTTATTTCATCGCTTTTAACACGTTGTCTCCGAAGTGGTACGTATGTGTACCACTGAGGTTAGGTTCTGTAATTTTTTCAGATCCTTCCAGTGACTATGCGTACAAAGTGAAGTTTTACACCAGTCAGGCAATCGGAGGCAACGTGTTAAATCGTAGAATATCCACGATTATTATATAAGGCTATGTTATCGGTAGTTAAGATACAGAATGGAAGTACTGTATATATTCATGAAAAATATTAATTTAAAATACTATAATTCGTCGTAAATCTTTGATACATTCGTCTTTATAATAATTTCAAATTAGTCAAATCGAAACCGCAGAATTTCTGCAGGAAGTATCTAGTACTAGTGTGTAGGCCCGTTAAAAAATAACGGGTTTTAATATCGAAATTCCACGATTTAGATTAGTCTAATTTTATATTATTATAAGGATGAATGCATGCAAGCTTTACAACGAATCGTTTTAAATTAATACTTTTCATTAATATATACAAACTTCCATTCTGTATCTTATCTACCGATAACATGGCCCAGATAGTACCCGTTGAAATTCCTTGGTCCAAAAGTAATAAAATAAAGGATCTATGGAATAAAATACATTTTTCGATTTTACCCGTGGTTCTATCAGAATCTGAATATTTTTAATGAATATATACAGAACTTCTATTCTATATCTTATATACCGATAACCGGGCCGTGTATGAGAAGAAAGCTATTAACGGAAAAATTGAGTGATTTTTCCGGCGCCTTTGGTATCCACAATACAATGCTTGTAATACATGCATTCCCGTTCTGATTTCAGTTCATTTCAGTTGGACACCAAACAAATAAATAAATACACAAGGATGTTTTAGGTTTAATAATTGTTAAGATGAACAGTTTTCTATATCATAGTTACAGGAGTGTGGGCTTCATGCGCTTATATGAGCGAGAAGTACGTCTAATTTCCTCACATTTTCTCTCCTGACCATCTGGTGAGTTGGTGCTCAGTGTCTACCTAGCCCTGCTCCTGTCTTCTTGTGGCGCTTATTCCTTTATTGTTAAGAGCTTAATCCTTGTAGTGTCGCAGATACGTCCAGGCTGGTGTAACTGTGTATGAAGTTACACTTGATTCTTTCTACGAATATGCTTGACCCTCTCTACACTTGATCCTCCCTCTTGACACCTACACGTATGTCAGCCACATTTCCGTCTCAGCAAGACCTGAGAATTGACACGAAGTCTGTAGTTTGCCCCCTGGTGCTGTACTGGCTTTTACCTGTCGGAGCTCGGACGGGTTTGTTTTTGTCGTTAAAAAGAACGTGTCTTTCAGTTGCTTGCCACGTGCTACTATTGGAAGTTCAAGGTTCTGATTGCACAAAATCTTGCTAAGTGATGCAGTACTCCAAAGGAGTGTGTAATACAGGGTGACCTCGAGGTGCAATGAGGAACACCTGACGCATGTAATCTTGATGCGTCAGTGGCTCGTGTTCTAGAGAACTCTTGTGAATTATATTTTAATTCAGCTCTTCTCATTTTTATTTTTCATTGGGGTATTCCATGCATTTTACAGGCTGTCTTTCTGATGGTTATCTTCTATTCTTTTCTAATGTGTATTTCATTGAAAGTTTTGGTCTGTAGTAGTTCTCTGTCCTTGCGTTGGAATGTATTAGGTTGTTACAAAAATAATGGCCGCTCGAAAGCCAACACATGCTTTTGAAATCGGCCATTATTTTTGTAACAACCTAATATATGCATATTGTCGACTGTTGCGATGTCGAAACAACGCCTACCATTATGGGGTGTGAGTTCCCTGTCACTTGAAATGTTAACCATCGTTACACGGTTTTCCTATTAATAAATTGAGAATTCAAATTCTCAATTTTACCTATGATTTAGTTCAGTTTACTACTATTCGGGTAGAACTTCCCCATTTGACTCGCATGGTTCAAGTTTCTTCAAGTAGTATAAAGGCTTCAGAAACCCGGAATCGGTATTTTTCAATTCATTAATGCCATAGAATCAAAACCTTTCTTCACTTGCATTTGTATGACGCTACTTGATGCCTTCAGTGTATGTTGACACGACACAGGGATGCGCTTCACAGCTGCATGCGGTGGGGAGGGGCGGCTTGTTGGTTTACATGTACGTTGGTACATACTCTCACTGGTCGGAAACGTTAGTGCTTAGAGGCAATGTCTAAAAAATTAACTTGCATCATACTTTTAACGTTATAGATTATTTTTTGAAAAAGATAAAATGCAAATAGAGAATTAGTTTTCCAAATGTTTTCCGGGACATTAATGCCATAATGTTTCCAATCAGGAGTAGTACACTGCATCGTCAGGTGCCTTGGAAAATTGGCACTTCACTATCGTGTATCCTAGCTACTCAACGGAATGAGCAAGACTTATTGCCAGGACCTTCGGATTTGCTCATACCTGTTTACTGGTTGTTGGCTGTGCTAACAAACACTGGCATTTTATGTTACGGCTTGAACTGTTTACAGTGTTTCACACTGTCATTGTCACCTCAGTGAGGCAGAAACTGTAGCAGAATCATAAATGTCATGATGGTTAGAATGACGATTTTTTCAGTACTATCACATCACACAAGTATTTTAGCCTTAAATTTCACTCAAACATAATCCTTGTTATAGGATCATTGTTGTACTCACATTAGATTTTATGCATTTAGAGTTAAAAAAAATTGACGAAAGAGTGTCATTTGCTGTAAGGCTTGGCAAGATTTTTATGGTTGTTGTGGTGTATCGTTTTGTCGTCTTTTTCGAATATATATTGTTAAGTTAGCAGTCTAACGAAGGCGACTAATATTCCAGAGGATGGGTAGAGCAGTAGAGTACCTATGGTATTTATTAGAAAATGCCAAGCTTCACAGAATTGTCTCTTTTGAGCTGTTAGGTGCTTCAATTTCCTCTGCTCAACTTCTAACAGTTTGTCATTTATGCCTCTTGCAGAATTCATCCCTCTGCAAGTTGAACGTAAAGTGAAAATAAAACTTTATGCACTATGCTAGAGTTTCAGTTCATCTTCCAGTGACATTTTCAAACTTTGCATGCCATTGTTTGACTTTGAGGAATAAATCGAATAGTTATGAAGGGAAAGCGTGAACTCAGTTCCCTGTTTGCTTCTCTCGACCTCCTATTCTTGGGTTCATTAAGCAGCTGAGGATAAAAAACTAATTTGATTTTGCTGATTTTTTTATGATCGTTTCAGCTAGATTTCTGTTTCAAAGTTCACGTCTTGTTGCTTTGCAGACGGCGTTGAGTATCTTCTTCCAAGACGCTCCTCCTCCTCAGACTACACACAGTCACCTCAACCACGTGAGTACTGTAAACTTTGTTGCTCGTGTCGAAACCTGGGCGTCGTATTTTCTGTTCATTATCGTCACTATTTCTGCGCTTAATGTCACGAATTTAGACAATCCGAACTAAGGAAATTAAATTCCTAAATGGAGTGGTGTTGAACTTAACGGGAAGGACACGGTGCAGATCGAAAACTACGTGAAAATTCGGAGAAATAATTTAATTCTACCACGAGGATCTCTGCACTTGAGCATGGCGTAAGAGTCGAACAAGTGCGCGTTAAAATATTAGCAGAGAAAAGCTGTGATCAACATTTGTTGGTTTCCTTGCTTCTCCACAACACCCATGCCAAATATTTTTCAAACTGCCAACCCTACAATGACGAAACTTTCATCTGGAGCGTTATACAAGCTTGAACGTCATTTTGCTTGAGACACGTACGTAAATATTATGATGTACAGTAACTTGAGGTTTCGTCTTACCAAGGTTTCCCGAAGAATTGCTACGTTGGAAAAATAACTCATGTTTTAGTGGTAGTCTTACAGAGACAAATTTCCTCGCATGGCGCAACGTTGATTTCCACGGATTTCGTGTTTGGAAGGCATATTTTTGTCGTGAATTGGCTTTCTTTGCCAGTTTTGTATACAACATTGCCGGCTGACCAATTGATTACAAACAGTCATGAACTGACGAGCCCTGCCAGCTGCATGTGCTGAGCAATTTCATATATGACGTTTGTATCGCAGGGCATTGCTATTTTCTTGTGGATTTTTTAAAGCTTGTAAAAGAGGTAGGATTTACAGCACACGTCTGCACGTACTTCTTGAATATGACATGGTTGTAAAGAGTAGTATGTGCTATTGGAATTCTAGCGAGACTAGTCACTCAGTGAACTGAGATCATACTAAGCTGAATCCTGGCGTTGTAGCATGTGTTCTGAACCGGAGCTGCTTCATCTTGATCTCAAACCTGCTGAACTACGCAGCAGTCTTCCTATACTTGGTGTGTGTGCTGCTGCGCTTAATTTTCTCTGCCTCCTTCGCTTGGTTTTTTGTTTGAATTTTCATACTAGCATTCGCAAAGTGATCATTAAATATCCCAGCCTCGTAAAGTCAAAGTGCGACTTTTATTACGAGGGGTTTAACAAAACTGGTTCTCAAGGCTAGTTCCTACCCAGCCTAATGAAAACACGTAAACTTACAAATACTTTATCCATGCTTTTAATGTTCTCCTTCCTTCATCTTACTCGTGTGTGTTTAAGGTTGTTGTTCATTACTCTCGTTCTAAGTTTTCCTTGCCAAAGTAAGCTCAAAACAGGACATTCAGATGACAAATTGTAGCATAGCTAATTGTTAGTGGCTACGGCACGGAGAAAATAGTATATTTCACGCACGCTCGTTTAGCAAAGCTTGGTCTCAGGTTGTTCTTTTAATTGGGGTAACTTTTAACCACAACCTTGACTATTTTCTATGAAAAAAGGGCTCCGATGGCTCTGCTGATCATGCTCTTGGGGATTTATTATTATTTTCATACCAACGATTTGTTGTGGAATTACTGTGTTGTTCCCTGATAAATGCTTCTGAATTGTACTATGTTGTAAGTCGTTATGATTTAGGTGTTGCGGTTGTCGCACACTTAAATTTCATGGTAGTTATAGCACAGATGATCATGAGTTTCGTACTTCACTTTTATGGGTGTGAAACTCTACATAGTCTTAAACTTGAAACATCTATGTAAGAAAAGTTCCTCTTTGCATTGCGCTTTGTTTTGCTCACCACAACCAGCTTCGAGTTCTCTGTTTACGCTCCTGTGTTGGTGAGTTATGTATCGAGGGTTAAAGCGCACGTGAATATTCAGAACGCGTTCTTTAGCTGCTACATAAATGCAGGCGTACTTCATAAATCTGATTGAGGTTTGAGCATGATTGGGTGTGTATTAGCACGTTTGAGTTCAAGAGAAGGATAAACTCACTCTAAAGGAATGAAGAAGACGTTCAGATGAGCAAAAACATTGTCACGATTGCCTTGAAATGAATGCCAGAAAAAGTCAATAGGATAATGATGTGTAACAATCGGTGCGTTCGAAATGCCTGCTGTATGCGTGAAATCAATGTGAGCTTATTCCAGAAGTTCTCTTGTTCAGTTAATTCATTACATGTCATTTCATCACCACATTAGCGTGCGTGGAAAATAATGCAGGTGCTTCGATATGTTGTATCTCATGATTGGCTAGTATAACGATCACTGACTGGGTCTAGTGTTTGTTAGCTACTTCAATAATTTGCTGGCCGGTCAACTGAGTAATAGCATTCAGATGACGTGGAAGTAGATGCGGGTATCAAAATATGTGCTGTGTCGTATGGCGTCTAAGATCATTGAAGGTTGTAGAGCAGAGATCGGACCAGAGGTATTGAGGTTGTTGCTTGTTACACCTAGAAAAAATGCTCAGAAAACGTATAACTCGTTTAAATATCAGTAAATTACTTAATCAGTCGATTTTAGCTAACTTAGTCTCGTTAAGTGCAGCAAATAGTTGAACAAAAGGTGGTGGCAGACGAGAATTGTTCGAACTCCCGTTTATTTGAAGAGGTCACGTGACGTTCCTCCGTTCGGAGATAGTCTCAGTTTTTGTGTTATCTTCATTGCTGTTCTCACCATTTGTCGGTCGTTCTTCTAATGCTGAAACTCGTGTTGAATTATCTCCCTTAATTCTTCTACGTCTCTTAGTGGAATAACGAAGAACTTAGACTTCAGGTGACTCCAGAGGAAGAAATGGTGGGGAGTAAAATCAGATTTTGGGGGACGTCCCACCTCGTGAGCTAAGGCAATGATAGTTGCCAAAGACTTTATTTCAGTGAACTCTCACGAAAGCTCACCCGATATTAAGCGCTCTCTCGCATGCACTAAATTCTGTTGAAATTATTGTACCTTATTTAGTTAATTTTGTTGGCTGTCTTCTGTCAGTAAATGCTTCTCAAAAAGTTTCCCTCGAGTACTTTCTCGTCGGAATGTGGTTGTTCACTAAAAAATGAATGTTTGTTGGTGAATTGCATTTTTCACCAAGAAATTTTACAATTTCTTTAAATTAAGTTTCTTTGCGGACAAACTATCGCATTAATAGAGGAATCAATCGCATCATGATTATTAATATTCAAAAGTGAGGTATACATTTTTTTGACACATGCGGTATGTAGGCGTTTGTTGTGCGTATTAACATTAGTGTCATAGTTCTACCACGAGCGATCACTCCTAATTCAACCATCCACTAATGGAAGCATTTAATACAGCACGAGAATCCTTTGAACAGAACTCATAGAATTGACCAGAAACATGTGTTTTAAGTCCGTGTCTTGCAGACGCGTGATATGCGAGTGACACCAGCCAAGCATGCTTGGTTCCTGTACAGTATCCATGACATCAGCTGCTCTGTTGATCAAGATTGTTGTGAGGGGAGCTGAGGTAGCTAGTTAGCAACACTATCGCGAGTCAAGGTTTCTCTCACCTCTGCGAGGCGCCGACCAGTCTGCAGCATGTCGCTGTGCTGTGGGAAGTAACTCGTCTCTCTTTATCTCTTTCTCTCGTTTGATGACGTCGTCATCTCTCTGTCTCTACCCCTTCCTGCCCTCATCCTCCCCTTGCCTGGCTGTGTCGCCCTCCAGCTGTGCGGCACTAGCGGTTGCCCAAACTCTGTCTCTCTTCTGCCTGCCTGGTGCTTGACTGACTTCAGTGCTTGACTGACTTCAGTGCTTGACTGACTTCAGTGCTTGACTGACTTCAGTGCTTGACTGACTTCAGTGCTTGACTGACTTCAGTGCTTGACTGACTTCAGTGCTTGACTGACTTCAGTGCTTGACTGACTTCAGTGCTTGACTGACTTCAGTGCTTGGATGACTTCAGTGCTTGGATGACTTCAGTGCTTGGATGACTTCAGTGCTTGGATGACTTCAGTGCTTGGATGACTTCAGTGCTTGGATGACTTCAGTGCTTGGATGACTTCAGTGCTTGGATGACTTCAGTGCTTGGATGACTTTGAGGGGTTGAAATGATTTCGAAAAGTTACAATCGTTTTGCGGAAATCGAGCGCGAAGAAACTTCCGTGTTTTCAGTGTTGTACAGAACGAGGGGAGGATGCAAGCTGACGAGGGGAGGATGCAAGCTGACGAGGGGAGGATGCAAGCTGACGAGGGGAGGATGCGAGCTGACGAGGGGAGGATGCGAGCTGACGAGGGGAGGATGCGAGCTGACGAGGGGAGGATGCGAGCTGACGAGGGGAGGATGCAAGCTGACGAGGGGAGGTTGCAAGCTGAAACGAACAAGAAAAAGCGTGAAGCTTCTTTTAATTTCTCTTTCGATCCAAAATCTATTCAATAGCCAGAGCTAGTGTTGAATCAGACTGATGAGATAAATACCTTAACACGTTTGTTGCGATTGCCTAGCTAGTGCAAATCTTTACTATGTACATACAGTCACTAGAAAGCTTTGAAAAAATTACAGAACCTAACCTGAGTGACCCACTGGTGGGTCGCATCGCAACAAACGTGTTACAAAAAATTTCTATTGTTGTAAGTAGTACATGTTTACATGGGTCTAGTTTTTTTAAATGAAACAAGTCGCTTGAAAAAGAGCAAAGGAATATAATTATACTGAATAGAAATATAGATTTCTTCGTCGTGCTAGTATTTTAATGCAACGTAAACTTTCCATTGAACGGAAATAAATCACGTAGGTCAAGTAATCAAGTCTCTCAAGTAATGGAAGAATACGTCTCAGCTGTCAGTGAACTCTTCAATCACTTCCTGCAAACTGAAATTTCCGGTCGCCTGGAAACTTGCCAGTGGCACCTCGATTTTCTAGAGAAGACTCGACAGCTTCTAAGAAATTAGAGTGCCATACGACTGTCTGGTATGAGAATTAAAAGAATAGAAAGGTCACCGAAAACGTGAGCTTTTAACGTGCCTCGAGAGCAAAAACTTGATTTAACATCTCACGTAGTTTTCTTGAAAAATAAATCGCGTAATTTTCAGGATTTTCGAATGTTTTGGGAAGTTATACAAGATCTTGACAAATAACATTTTGACAAAATAAGCTCATTACCAAACGAGATTTTCCTTTAGCGACGCTCTGTCACGGTCTTTTTTTCGATCAGACATGTTATAAAACTTCAAGTGAATTTCGCTATCAAATGATTAATGATGCACCTAATAGCGAGCCATTGTTCCTTTGGTGTCGTATGAATATCAGTCCAATGGTGGTATCAAGTGCAGAAGAATCAAAACATCACTACCATGACGCCGCAAGAATGATAAAAGTAGATAGAAGCGTCTACTTTGCTAACCAAGCTCCACTTTTTATCGTGGTGGACTTGGACTTGGTCAAAGGCATAATTCTTTCCTTGTAATTGGTTCTGTGTGACCTCATTTCAGATACACATTGTAACTTCAGCCTCCATATTTACGGAGAGATGTCATCAACTTTGAAATTGTACGAAAAGGATGCCCATGCCTACAGAAATGATGCAGCTTTAACCACGAAGCTAATAAATTTACATTAAATACCTTTAAAAACGAATGACGTTAATGCAAAGGACCTTTAGATCAACAGACGAAGTAATCCGCAGTCGAAAAAACGAATAAAAATCTAGCAATTCAACTCAATCTCAGACTTGCTTTCCGATAACAATTTTCGCAAAATGTAACGCACGCCTAGCGCATGTTTTGTCCGTCAAAACACTGATGATGTTTATTTATAGAAGAAAAATACTGGGCGGAATATTTTCCTCTCCGCTTGTCGCTCGACGAGCGACAAACGATGTTTTCTTGTAGAATAAGTAAGGTTAAATCTTACGGTTAAGGTGGGAAATATAACCTTGAATTCAAAATCACATTTCTGTTTACAAATTTTATGAATGGCGATTTTCTCGGATCGTGATAAATAATAGTTACATTATTTACTCAACACTTATTGATAAGAAGCCCTGAAGCTACATCAACAGTTCGATTGGAAGGCTGTGATTTTTCTCAGCGAGAAATATACATGATATGTCATGTAGTAAATTGCTTCAAATGAACTCACCCACGCCAGTGGGTTCTTTCTTTTTTCTTGGTTTCAATCAAATAGTTATTTCCTGCTGGAATCTTCTCGGACTTCGTGGAACATATTTTTAGGTTCTGGTAATATTATACTCGTCAGTAAGCCAGTAGTTGTTAGCCTCTGATTTATAATTTAAATGATACCCCTCATGGAAACTAGCCATTATTTCATGTCAACACAGAGATGCAGAGGCTACTGCCTGTCCACCGATGCAATCCCCTTGTTCTAAGCATAATCAAGGCTATTCCGTTACATCTGCCTTCACCTCTTTATCTTTACTCAAATTGTTCTTGTTAAGGAAATTAAACTGTGCGAGACGCTAAAAAAATGAAAATATCTGTTGTTGCCAAGTATTGATACTCGACCTTGTGTTGGTGTGATGTATGCTTTAGTTTGATGCAGTGTGTGTGTGTTGTGCCTTCAGATGTATTTTATGACTCGCGACACTAATCTTTTTAAGAATTTCAATAAGTTATTCGTACTAGTGAGTTGTCTTGTAACATTTTGAGTTACTTTTTAGAAATCCTGCCTTAAGACAGTAACCGACATCATTCTGAATCTGTCACGTATGGAATAACAGCCGTTAAGTTATTGGTTTGCAGCTGTAACAATATTTCATTTTTCATACATGCTTCTGTAGTGTTCGTACCTTGTGCGTCATTGCGCTGTGAATTTCGTGCATCGTGATTTGACGTTCAGATATAAGAACGACTGGACACTACAAATGTTTGTTACCGTAATACAGGCTGCTCACATACGCATTGCCGTAACCTGTGTACGGATGCCAGACTTCACACAACCTTACATACGCGAGGAAACCTATTTTTTTCCTGAATGTCGGCTCACGTAGCTGGTGGATTTAGATGAGTTATAATTGGAAGGCCTATCAGATGTTTGTTATTTACTTTAAACAAGAAGAAAAAGTACTTGTAATTAGAAGCTGTATAGCACTTCATTGCACATTTATGGAAAGGATACTTATACATGGAACGTAACAATTTTGTAACAATTTAAGCAGGAAGTAAAATACTTGAAATATTAATGCCTTGTATTGTACGCTCCCTGATTTTAAATATTAAACTCAGTTTGAAGTAAAACGAGAACTTCCCTACCTCAAATATCCAATAATACGAAGACTTTTCTCCAACTCTCATAAAAATACGATTTAGACTCTCAACCTTAATCGATTTCTGTTGAAATCCTTTTTGTTTGAGAACTACAGTGCAGTTGTCATGATGATACGAGGGTGCTGCAAGAGTATGGTGAATGAGACAGAACGTTGGTTTTGCCAAGGGTTGCATCATCGGAAGACCATGCCTTCCTGGACGCTCTGGATCATCAACTTTCTCATCACCCACGCTACACCTTCCAAAGAACCTTGATCTACTGAGTGAAAGAGAGACAGAGACTGCAACAAGCTTTTCACTGCGACTGCTTCTCCGAATTTCTGAAACTAGCTGACGGACTTGAAATTCGCATAGAAATTTAGGGAATAAATGTTTTGTCTGTAATATCTAACCAGCAATTTACGTGAAAAAACTTGGGCAGCAATAATTTAATGGAAACTATTATTGACAGTAATTGGAGAGTATCAGTAGACCCCAATGCATGCAGAAAGAACTCCAAACAAGACTTGCAAAGATTGTTGAATACTATAGGCCTTCATTTTTTCTGATGATTTTATGAAGCCACTTAACAGTGTTAAATAATCTCAGCGTTTGGATATTATTTTAATGCAAAATAGTTTTCATGTAGTTTTACAGTGGTGATGTGGATGTGGTTCATTTGACATTGAGAGCTGTGTACTTTTCATGTAACTTCTGTTTACATTTCATTGATAATATTAAATGTATATATTAGTAATGAAGATACGACACACTTGTTATTCAATATTTTGCTGGCTAAGTAAGTTGTGTGTTACCTACAGAATACGTGTGGATTCATTTTGCATTGAATCAACCTTGAACAGGTGCTTGGCGGTGGCCAATGGTTCAAAGAAGTGCGCTATATACAAATACAAAAACCAGCCTCTACAGAAATAGACGTCTAAAATAACCTCGGAGTATAAATTGCCGTGTCTGGTATTGTTTTATTTCCTTTATCTTGCTTGAATGTGCGCAACTGTGAGAGGTTCTTTCTCTTATCTGTCTCCTATCAGGTCCTTGTTGTGGTGATAACTGGGGTCACAAGAAAAATGTTTCAACTTCTTATTGAACCTCTGACGATTTTTTTCCTATTTTCATGTGGATTTCAGGTTTCTAATAAAGCGACCTTGGTTCCACAGAAGGAGTCCCGTTGTTTCTAGCATTAGAAATTCAACCAGGCACATTAAAGGACAAGAAATATAATGGAAAATAATGTAAATCGAAACTAAAATTAGTATGCTCGTAAATTTCAGAATCAAGAGTGCATATGTTGCATAACAGTATAGGCGGTTATGAACAAGGAAGAAAATGTCAAATGAAGTCATTCGAAGAAATGGACTCAAGATCAATGCTGAGGTTGATTTAGGTTGCTGACCTCGAGGAGGTCAGCGAGCTTATTGTTGGATTCAAAAGCTTTTCAGTTCTGAATTTCATATCCCAGATTCTCCTTTATGTTCGTGCCTTTTTTTCCCATTGCGGGGAGTAGCACACCGTGCATCTGATGTAGTACGCATTACTCGCACCAGTTACTCGCCTTGTGTTGTACGCACCAGTTACTAGTCTTGTGTTGTACGCACCAGTTACTAGTCTTGTGTTGTACGCACCAGTTACTAGTCTTGTGTTGTACGCACCAGTTACTAGTCTTGTGTTGTACGCACCAGTTACTAGTCTTGTGTTGTACGCACCAGTTACTAGTCTTGTGTTGTACGCACCAGTTACTGGTCTTGTGTTGTACGCACCAGTTACTCGCCTTGTGTTGTACGCACCAGTTACTCGCCTTGTGTTGTACGCACCAGTTACTGGTCTTGTGTTGTACGCAGAAGTCAGCTCCAATTTTACTCGTATCTTTTCAAGTTGATTTTCGTTTTGTGTCACTACGCTCGTCGTCTCTGTAACTTTCGTTGAATAAATTGGATCGTTTTACTAGGTAAAATATTACCTGTTGGCATTGAATTTCAAGAAATTTTGGCCATCACTATTTTCAAAGAGTTCATTCAGCATTAATTGGCACTGCAAACTATTAGACATTGGTTATTGCTACGGTTGTCGAGGCTATACAATGTTGAACTGTGACCTCATTCCACATTGAACGTGACTGCGTGCTGTATAAATTCTTTTACCACGTGTCTGAATTGAAGATGATGGACGCCGAATCCATTACGTAACCTCTACGTCTATTTTTACTTGTAGCTCATGATAGACAGGCGGGCGTTCAGAGCAGTAGTTCGGGTCCCACAACCCTCGAAGAGCTGCAATGCTCCCAGAGATGGTCGTGGATTCGATGTACAGAGAAGCAGCATGGAAATTCGGAGCTCCTCTTTTTCAACCTACTTTTGTATATTTGGCTCCCCTCTTAGAAACTCTGAAGTAGATTAACTTCAATTACTAATTTAAAAATTACTGTATGTTGGGCAGGAGAACATAACATCCAGGACATCAAAGTTGATGTCATACCACACTGCAATGTATGCACCATCTTCTATTCGGTAATTATTATTTTGATCCTGTAGGAGAAACACGTCATTCTCATTTCCCAGTTGCTGCACTCGCTTTCTCAGCAACACACTGACGAGGAAGTATAAAACTACACAATTTGACGTTAGAAATCACTCAAGAACACCAGCACAGAAACGACATCACATACTTGGCTCACTACAGTAACATGAGCAACCTGGTATTAGCTTCATTTGTACCTTACGTGAATTGCACATGTAATTGCAATAGCAAACCAACATGTGACTGGGGCTTGTCAGGGATAACTAAAGATTTTGTTCTTCTCGAGAGTGATGTCGATGGTGTCTTTGTGCTTCGACGTGACCACATGAGCAGTTCGGCTTCATAACTCACCAGACTGCAACCCGTGGGATCAGTTTGTTGAGGTCGAAGGTTGAACTGAGCAACGGGATCCATATGAGTGCTGTGAATGGAGCAAATATAGTCAAGTGTAGCAGTATTGGGTCGAACATCTTGATAGCGCTGGTATGTTGTACGCCCGTTGGTTGTTAATGCATGACATTACTTCGGAGTCGATTCGACTGAACAATCTGCATGCACCACAGCCTCACAGGGCTCACTACAGTGCCTGCGTGTAAATGAAAGCGTATAGAAGCGCTTGTGCGAGGCTTGTACTTTCTAACCTCTGCATCCTCTGTTTCCTTTGTGTGCTGCTGTAAAATACGTGGCTTATTTATTAGAGTAATTTATATGTCATTTGAAACATTTCAACACCAATTTCTGCCCACCAGGGTACGGACAAAGAACCGTGATTTCGGAACTATCGAGTTGTTCAAGGCTTGACCTCTGAACTACTCCCGTTATTCCTGTTTTCATTAATGCGGTCGAGGTAGCCACGCGGAAAAAGATGTAGTCTATCGTTATAATTCCGCTCATGTATTCTCCATGTTTCTTCCTGTTCTTTTTAGTTTTTTCTTCCGTTTACGAGCCGTGTCGTTCCTCTGCATGCAATGGTTGCAACTGTACATTCCTATTCTGTTGTCACGCTTTAACCAGTGGCTGTTTGCTTAAGTGATCTGTACCGCTCAACCGCAATATATTGGAGCGAACATTCAATGCTTAACTGTTGCTGCACACTCGTACAGATGTGCACTAGGTTAATGCCGCTCTGTATTTATAGCTACTTAAGTACCAAAATTGACAAGTTTCGTTAACTCATATCTAAATTTAGCAGGATCTCAAGGTGAGCTTTTATACATGGGTTGACTATGGTACAGTTGCCTGCTTCTATGGTTCTATTTAGCTGTTAGGTTACTTGGTGCATAATGCCTGCTTTGTTAATGATGAATCATCCCCTTTATTGAATCGTTAACTTCTTCATCTACAGTCGCAGCAGTTTAATTTAGCAATACTTTGACGCCACAAATGACAACGCGTTTGATTTTTTTCGCTTTGTACCTCGAGCCTCCGACGACCACTGGGACATGGACTGTGAATTCGCGTCAAAAAAATTCAAGCAATCTGTACGAGTCGTGTGAGCCCAGAAACAGTGATATAATTTTTAATGTCTTAACAATGATATACTTATTTGTTAGTTGAATCTAGTTTAAAATGAATTACCTTTGAATTTTCTGCTTCCCTGAAGTTCAGATTCTCCTATATTGGATGATGATGTCTGAACTTAGTTCTTATGAAAGTATAATATTCCAGCCTACTACAAGAAAAATAGAGTAAAACGAAAGCAGTATCCTATCATCTCGAATATATTTTAAACCACAATTATCAACGTAATGTCTCATCGTTTATAATTCATTGACTAATTTTAATATTTCCTTTCAAACTATAAAAGGAAATATGCATTAGATATATCTGCCGATATCTAAAGCTGTATTTACCTCTGTTTGTCCCATCTGAAGATCACATGAGAGGTTTTTTTCTATGACAGTGGTTCCCAATCTTTTTGTGATCAAGTACCACTTGGAGGTCCCGTACAGTCGCCGCGTACCACCTGGTTCCAGTGAAACTAAATTCGATCAGATATCACTTTATTTCCATAATTATCAAATAAGAAAAAAAATTGTTCATGACCACGAAAGTGTTTGCGTACCACCTGGAATGCCCTCGCGTACCACTGCTGGTACGCGTACCACAGTTTGGGAACCACTGCTCTATGATGTGCCATAACAAAGTAGGCTTGTCGCTGGTTGAGCAATGCTTCTTTTACTACAAACTGAACGCTCGTACATCAGTCGAGGAAGCGCACCTGCTTAACAATTTAAAAGACTTCATTCAGAGCTGATCACGCTATGATATTGTATGATAATCTTCCTGTATGGTAATACCCATCCTGGCGCAGCTCAGATAAGCAAAGATCATATGGAAAAGCTTGATTGTTCCATGTGCTTCTGGTCTTGCTCTTTCTAATTATTACTTGTTTAGAGGATTACATAACTATGTATTCGGATGGGTTTAGATTGGCGACAAGAGAAGAGGTTGGAAATGTGTGGGGTCTATATTTTACATCACTCCAAATTAATTTTAATAACGTGGGATTTGAAAATCCGTTGGCAGGAGGAACGAGTTTCTGTAAGGAATAGTTTGTATTGGGTTAATGATGAAATACTTCCAAATTCGTTGGATTTCACATCGGTACTATGTAGCAAATGCCGCCGTGTATTTATTTATTTATATTCTTTGTAAATGTATTGACTGTCCCTCTCAATAGTGAATTAGATAGGGGAAATGAATTTCAAACAAACCATTACGAAGAAGCTGAAGTAAAATGTTTATCATGAGTTATAGCAGTTCCACTTGATACTAACCATCGATGGAATGGGTATACATGTATTATAAGCATTGCATTGTGAATACCAAAGACGCTGGATTTTTACAAAATACTAGATTTTTTTCGTTATTAACCTTTTACTCTTTCGAATGGAAACTGTTTGGGAAAGGTGGCGTCAACTGTCAACTGAAAGAAATTCATTAAAAGGCACGTGAATTATTTCACGGGCAGGTGTACTAAACTCAAATAGAAACCTAAAAGCAGACATAAATTTCGTCCCGACCCAACTTTTTCAATGAGGTTGTAAAATTGATTAAAGGGATCAAATATCTTTTGAAAATGAAATTTTTCGATTGTAATTCATAATTAGTGATCTCTCATGTATGTGAAATGAAGTTGTAGACAGAATATATATTCGTTGGTTTCTTGTGTGGATATAAGTATTTAACATATTAATTTCAATTTGAGTGGCTTCATTTCATTTACTCGTCAGACACACAAGGTAGAAGTTAAACTATCCTCTTTACATAAACATAATGGGGATTTTCTCACTATGAACGTGGTTACTCTTCAATATGAAGAAACTTCTCTTACTTGAAGGGTTTTCTTGTTTCTCTCGCTGCCGGATGTAAAACCCGCTATCAATTCCATTACAAGGTGTAGTTGAGTCGCCTTCATTGTGCAAACCGGTCTTGGGTTCTTGGACTTTTTTATCCGTATGCTACTCTTTCCAGAAAGTTTGTCTCTTTCTTTTTTATTTTCACTCAAGTTGAAGTACTGTGAACTAAAATAAAGTTATGATCTCATGGCTTCCTGGAGGCTGCTGCGTGATTTACGTATGACAAAGCTTATGTTATTCTGTGTTTTTTATGAAATTAATATGCTACTCATGAGTTATAGCAGTTCCAATTTTTCGGCAAGCTGAACATTTGAACTGAGAAGCATCCGACGTTTTGTCGGGTAAACACTCAAACGAGTTCAGCAGGATTGTGACCTCAAAGAAAAATGTTCTGTAATGGTCATAGGATGGGACTAGAAGTGGTTTACTGTTGATCCCGCTTGGTATTTCTCGAAGAAAATTTGCTAAACATGGTGTCCAGAATTATTACATTTCAGACCCGTTATTGGTCTATTGGGAAAAGGGTTCTAATATTTTTCCTGTACCTCATGGAGAATGTACCCTGTTTAAGGTACGTTAACGCAGGTTCGTAGGCGGAATTATTAAAAAAATACTCTGTAAACCGAACACGTATTTTTTATTTCATTTTTAAAATTGTATCATGAAACAAGTTGCAATGCATAAAGAAAGGCAGGGCACCCGTTGTCTTTCCTCTTGTTGTGCTTGCCTGGTTTGCTGCATTCTGTGGCGTTGTTTTGGTCTGGAGACAACTTCCGGCAGTCTTTGCTGTATGTGAGCCTGCGTGCCAGTGGCTGAATCTCTTGAGTGGCTTGAGGTCAGCTCACTCAGGTCCTCTCGCTGTCAAGTTTTCCAAGAACCATTCATTGGTCAGCCTGGTGATGCAGTGTTCAGCTTGGTATCCGCGTTATGTTTGTAAGAGACCATTCAGCTCTCTCCTGCGTGTGTCGTCCGCTGATGACTCTTGACTCTGCGCTGCATGTAGACATTTCTTCTCTCTACATGCAGCCCAGAGTATTCGAAAACTAACAATCTTTCATCGAGGTTTGTGCAGCAAGACAGAAAAAATGTTGTTGTCACAGGGTCTCTCCAACGCCTCTAACTTTAACACGTTGACTCCGAAGTGGTACGTATGTGTACCACTGAGGTTAGGTTCTGTATTTTTTTCAGATCCTTCCAGTGACTATGCGTACAAAGTGAAGTTTTACACCAATCAGGCAATCGGAGGCAACGTGTTAAGACCCATTTTTTACTTGAAAATAAAATAATTTTTTATGAGTACTTATCAACAGAAATCAACACCTAAAGGAAAAAATATTAAATAAAAAGAATGAATATTCTCGTCAGTACTGATAAGCAGAAGTTAGTGCTCTAACTGATGTTCTGTTTGAATTCATTTTATCGTAGGCGTGTGCACACGATGTCGAATAGAAATAAGACGAACATTATATTAGTAAAGCTGATGAATAGAAAGCTGTAGGCCTTTCCTTATTTTTACTTTGTATTTTTCGTGAGTTAGCAGTGATCCGTAACTTGGTTCGCTCTAAATTCTCCAGTAATGTAGAGTAATGAGCTCGAGTGTTGCCAGGAAGCGTTCTGAACTCTGCCTTCTTTATGGGAGCTCAATGCCCTCACGACACTCCCTGTCTCGTCACCGACAAATCGAGGTTTCGCTGCAGTCTTATATGATCCATAGTTGCGTTTGTGTATAAAATTACACTAAATGTTGTTTTAATAAATTTTTACCTAATTTATACGTACGTGTAGTGTTTTAGCAAATTAATTTCAGCTATAATACGAATAACGCTGCTTCATGTTTACCTGACTTTCGTTTTGAGGTCTTACACTATACCAATGAATGGGATTACTCTCAACTCTTAGTTAACTAACGTCAACTAGGCCTGCTTTATTCAACACGCCTCCGTTTTCTCCTTAGCTTAACCCTACAATTGAAGAGACTGCCACAAAAAATTGTACAGTTCCCTAACCGTTAAATCGTCGCATGATTGCTGTAAGCGACATGTGCTGGTGTGTGCTGAATCTATCATTCATTAATTCTTTCTATCAATAAATAATTATGCATTTTAGTAAACATTTTTGGAGCCCGCGTTGTATAATATAAATATGATATATATATATATAAATATGATATATATATATATATATATATATATATATATATATATACACTTGGCTTAAACCATGTACTGAAATTGTTTTAATTTACGATAATTTCGTGGTTGTGTGTAACGTGTTATACATAACGCAACACTTGAGCTTGATACGAGTCCAGACTCTGTGATTAGTGTGCAAATTTCTGGCTTTGTGATTGGACTTATGCCTTCTACTGCGCTGCACTATACGTAACTTATGGAAGCTTCAAACATGTTTGTTCGTGCATCATGTACAATTATATTCAGCACTTTTTGAATGCCTCACGTTTGATAACGTGATCGTTATCTCGATGTACCTCTTCTGTGATACGAGCACCAATGGTGTGTATTTTGTGTGGGATGATTTCAGGGGTATTATATATGGATAATATGTACATATTGGTCGCGGTTTAAGCTCTCTGTAATTGATGTGTATCCAAGTGTCATTACTCTATACTTGAAATTTTAAAGTTGTCATTTTTCTTTGCACGTTAACAACTGACTTTCATTAACTCATGTCCCATAAATTATTTACGATGATTATAAACTGTGAAGCAGTGTTACAGTATTTCACTGTGAGTGGTAGTGTCTGAGTTTGCATCAGTCAAAGCTTTCGACCCCATTTATGTTATTGACTCCTGTTTGTCCAAAAAAACGTGCGTATACAAATATGGTTGCATTTTTGACAATCTACTGCATTTTACAATCATACAGTATTCTTGAAAGGTTTGCAGTTTGTTCGCTTGCTTTTCGTTAGTTGTGTCTCCAACGAATGTTATTAGCTTCATTAAGTTAGAATCAAGGGCTCAACTTACCTATCCCACAGTCCTGGCGCACAGTAAATCTGTATTCATGATTGTCTTAGTGACTGCGTGATCACATGAGGCAGGTTTTGCGCTTGTTCGCTCCCAGTTGTGTATATATTACCTTACGAAGCAATCGTGTATAATAATGGCCTCTTACTTATGAAAGGCTTTGGGTACGGAATAACACGACTTCCTTTCTTTGTTGTGCGGCCAATGAACTCGAATGAAGACCCTCCTTGTTTTTTCCTTTCGGTAGGTCATCGAACTTGTCGCATCGGTAGCGTGTAGCGTGGATTTCTCAACTAGAGATCGATAGAATACCTTCACATGCACTGCAACTACTTCGAGTGCTGTTCAATTCTGATGCAAATATTGCACTCAAGTACAGAACTTGTCGCAGAATGATGCTTCCCCGTATTTGTAATTCAATCGACAGTTTTTGAATCACAACTGAGAAGGAATAATTTTTCGTGCCTCTTTTGACTTGAAAGATTCTAAGTGTCGAAGTTAAATGGCGCTCTATTATCACCAATGAAAGTTTTAACTGTTGTTGTGTGAGCAATCTCGTATGACCGAAAAATTTATGAATAGAATACAGAGAGATACGAAGTATTGTCGATGTTTTATGTTGAAGTACATCAGCCACTCCTATCAATGAGAAACCAACGGGTCTGAAGGAAAATGGCGGTGTGAATAGAAATAAAATATGCAAAATATTCGGCGATAAGGTCTGCAGTCTGTGCGGTAAACGACCTCAGTTATTTCGCTGTGTGATCGATCACGCAAGCACGCGAACGAAGACTCAATTAACCTGCAGGTGAATTTCTCCCTAGCATGGGAAAGGGATTGTTGATGTGTATCTTACGCTACTCAAGCGTTTATAATCCTAATTTGGCTACACAAAAACGCGTGGGACTCGACACAAACTCATCGCACTCATCTGACAGCATTCAGCGTGTTGCGTTCATTTATGATCTGTGATGAAATCTGTTTACTTTCTCCATTTGGCCATTTTAAGTTGAGTATCCCGCACTTTTTCACAGTGTTACGTGTGACTATACCTTCTAACTTGGGTTTTATAAAGTTCTAATTTATTAAACCTCGTGGCAATAAAATAATATACATCAATGTAAGCTAGTTGCTTTATACATGTCATGGTAGTTATCATATATTCATAGGTGCAACATAGGTATCATATAGGTCATGTTGCATGTTGCATAGGTGAGGTGTGTGTATCAGACGGGGAATTCGCAGTCGTGATACTCTCAAGCTGAAGGTGTCATGTGTTGAGCGCTTAACCGGAAGGCAAGCTCGAGGGAACACACTGACATACACACACACACACACACACACATATATATATATATATATATATATATATATATATATATATATATATATATATATATATATATAATCACATAAGCAAACCTGCATATCGCGCATCCGCTGAACGTGCAAACAATGCATTTTATTGTGTTTTCTACCGTCCCCATTATAATTCTATACAACTTCAAGTGTAGTGTGGAAAATCCCACCATCGATCCATCACCTACCTTGGTGCTATCATTGCATCACTTCTTCCTAAATGCGTCATGTATCTCTCTACGTTATCTATGTATACTCACTCGTTTCAAGTCATCGCTTTTTGTAGGACTTATACTAACGAAATTTTGATTATGTGAATGTTGTCAGAATGTTTCCTTCACATGTATTCAAACTTTCAGGCAGGGGAACGCAGGGAAGTACATACTTGTGCATCCAAATCAACACCCAGGCAACCAAGCATGTAGGAAGGTAAGCGTGCAGACAAGCAAACGTGCAGACATACACGGCAACAGACGTACAAACATGACTTACGGACGTACAAATACACGATCTTGTAAATGGCAGGCTTACAGATGACACGTGTAAACAACGCTTGTACAAATTACGTTCGTACAAGCCACTGACATACGACCAGTTGATGAATGAACTACGGACGAATATGCGGACATCGCAACATTCGTTAGTAGATATGAAAGAACTGACAAAATAATTAAATGACTATTAGCAGACAGAAAACCACAAACATATAGTACGAATTATCAAAGTACTGATACGAAAATTAACCTTGGAACAAATTCTCGCTCCGTATTGGAATTATTGGGCCTATCGTGTATTGAGATTCTTGAAGTGCTGCGTGCGCTAGTTAAACATGACCTGGTGACCGGTAATATTTAGCATCAGCAAAGACTCCTGCACGAAATAGTCGACACACGAGGCACTGCAACACGTCACGCACCACCGAGCTCCTTTGTTTAGGCCTACAATAGCAGCGAGGGACCGTGAAGCCATTTTATATCCTGCTTCTTCCTCAGTTTGAAATTTTTTTGAGCTTGTTTGTCTGGTGTTTTTTCCTTCTTAGATACTTTTAGGAATATGTTAGGATTCTTTGCTATTTAGATTTCTTCCTATTTCACATTTTAAAGTCTTTCTCCCATTTCTTTCTTGTTTCAATTCTTAGCTGAATAACTTATTAATTATTGACCACATTGCATTGCTACGCGTCGTATAATCAGTTGCGGTTGATACTCCACGAACCCTTCGTGTATGTACTGATGGTGCAGTCTATTTGTGTATGTATTGATGGTGCAGTCTATTTGTGTATGTACTGATGGTGCAGTCTATTTGTGTATGTATTGATGGTGCAGTCTTTTTGTGTATGTGCTGATACTACAGTGTCGAATGCTTTTGTTGATTGGTTGGGGCTATCAGACCCATGCATTTCATTGTTGCAGGGGTCGTCCTACTGATCGAGGGCTATCAGACCTATGGTCATCTCAGAAGAAGCTGCTTGAAGCAAAGTTTTAAATTTTATTTAAACTGGTTGATAATTTTTTCTTCAGTTCTTCTATATTATAAGCAGCTCGCAACCTGCTTGTATACATTTATTTTTCTTTAAAGTGTTATGAAACCTAGATTTTTGTACGATTGCTTGTTATATCTGGTTATAGTATCAATAAACTCTAACCATATTCAGTAGTCCCTCACTATATTGCGGCTCACTTTTTGTGGATTCAGTTCTTCGCGGGTCTTTATGGCGAGCATATGTACATGATCAGCAGATTGGCTGATAAGTGGGAGACGACTATGTGACCACAGCATTGTATTCTGTATCTTGGACTCTGATTGGCTTACGAGAATCGATCGGAGCGCAATGAACACGTGCAAGATCCGAGCTCTATGCTTCCAGTATTTTTCCTTATCTCGCTTCATCCATCCACTCAGTACGTGTGCACTTTTCGACGTTGTGCTTTTTTTATTTGTGAAACTTTAGTTTTATTTCAACCCAGCAATGCCGCCCAACCATTTTTTATCTTCTAAAGCTTCTGGTAGTGAGCCTAAGCGGCAAAGGAAGATATTGATTATAGGAGATAAGGTAAAACTGTTAGATACGCTGAAGAAAGGAAAAAGTTTTGCGAATTTCGGCCACCATTTTGGCATCAACGAATCTGTTGCTACCAACATCAAGAAGGACGAGGCGAATATCAGCAAGACAGCAACTCTTATTTTAAACGAAACAGCGGAGGGTCGTAACACCGCGCAATAAGATTGTTGTGCGAATGGAATCTGCTTTGGCCCTGTGGATTACTGATTGCATTAAGAACATCAATTTAGACACCAGTATCATAGAGGCAAAGGCGAAGAAGCCGTATGTGATCCTTCACTGCAATCGAAGTTCTAGTTTTAAGTTTTAGCTTGTGCTGCAACTGTAATTTCTTTATTTTGTTTTATAGATTTTATCGTTCGTTTAACAGCCCTGCAGGCGTGGATATGTTCTTGACGATGGGGTTCTGTTTGGTATCGTTTAAGTCTTCTCTATGACTGTTGTCTTGCATTGATGAGGCGTTTAGTCTCTTGTGAGAACCAAGGAGGGTTATTGGTTGGCCTGATTCGCTTTCTTGGGATGTGGTGTTCGACGCCTTGAACTTATCTTCTTAGAACAAAAAAGACTGCGAGGAGAACTTATTGAGACCTTTCAGTATCTCAACGGCATCAACGTTACCCTGGAAGCGCTTTTCGAGAGAGACTGTAACGTACGAACCAGAAATAACGGCCAAAAACTATTACTGATGTGGCGATACGTATAGAAAAGGGTGAATGTCTAATTTATTATTAATGATCGATTTAATGTATATAAAAAAGAGAATGTTTCTCTGAATACTCTTAATTGCACATTGACATATTGCCTGATAATTGATTATTGATGCAGTCTCTTTTCTCTCATATAATTTACGTAATCTTTGTTTCGATGCATGGACTTTCTGCATGTTATCCTTCAGTTATATTTCAATTAATACTTGTAAATAACAATTAATTAAATGCAACAACATACGTAATCGCACTAGAGGGACTCTAATCCTCTGAATACATGAAATGGTAAGAGGTGTTCCCAGTACTTCTTTTCAATGGCTATAGAGAGCATAAATGATACACACAGAAAATTTAATGCATGTTATTCTAAACATCACGAGATGGGAAATGTGAGTCATCTACCACATTTTGGCATATGAACCGCACATAATATCCTATTAAATAGTGCACTATTACAGATCAATCACATACTTGATGACTGAGTAATTAAATGTGCACACGGAAGAATTTAGTTAAATTAATGGCGTTCAAATCAAATTACGAAATTTACCGTCGCTAACCTCAATCACGTTGACAATGACGATGTTAAAACTTGCCCTCACGCAGGAGATCCGTTGCTGATGCTACCCAGCAATAATACTAATCTTTCCCTTTACACTCCTTGTTATTTCGCAATTAATTCTTCCCCCATTATATACTGTTAAGTGCACGTGTAAAATTTGCTCTTATTCAACGGTGTGATGATTAATTTAATTCCACCTTTAATCTCTTCGCCCATTCCACCCATATCCCTAAACCTACACCTATGTCCTCGATGTCGCTCTTTGTACAACCCTACATCGCTGTCGAGGTCTAGCAGCTCCCAAGTCTTCCCGGCTGTCGCTGCATTCGTTTTTATGGTTTTTGTCATATCCCTTATTTCAGTTGTGCGCTGTCTGAATAACAAACAAAACTTAAACAAAATTTAGTTTGCAGAGCAGTTAACTCTACTATGATATATTGAAATGGTGCCTTTTACAGTTGTGTACACCCGCCAACACACCAGCCACGCCCCCTGCGTTCCCTGAAGCGCTGCTTGCCTTCAGTCGCCTCTCCACGCACGACGGAGCCAACAGAAATGACAGCTCGCCTTCTTCTCCTCCTCCTCTACAGTCAGGTGCGTGCCGCTTGTACTGATCCATTCTAAAAATTATTTTTCCGGTAAAGACTGCGTGTGCATTGAGAAAATTTTCTGCGCTCAATAGCTACGACAATTGTCATGTAATAGCTACACGAAATAACACTTTTTGCTTATCGAATTTTGTATTGCTTGTGCGCGAGATTCTCAATTTTAAAGCTGTTGTACATTTACACTGTTTTATCTTACGATTTCATCAGTACCTATTGTTTCTCATGAGATCTATATTTTACTATGTTTTTCATTCTTGGTCAGAAAAGGCCGGGATCATTTTTCATACAAGTGTAACGATTTCCGTAAATTTCAGATTATTTCTCGTCACAACAATCGAGCGAACAACAGCAGTTCAACCTATTTTCTCAACAGCATCAGCAATCTCAACAGCAGCAGCTTCAACTGCAACAACAACAGCAACAATTTATTGCTCCCGCTAGCATCAGCATTCCGAGCAGTAGCAGCAGTGCCACCAACAGCAGTAGCTCCATCTTCTGTCCTCATTACCAGCCATCTCCTCCAAGAGAAATCCTTGCCAATAGCAGCGGTGCTTTGGCCAGGGATGCCTTCAGATAAACAGGTACCTGGTGATAAAATTAATTAAGTCATACACTGTGAATGACATTGTTTTTCACTCCATGTGGTCTGGTCCAATCACGAACTTTTCGCCCAGTAGGGCTGTTGGAGACAACATTTGTGTCTAGTAGATAACTTCATTCGCTTAAGAACTATTTTTAGTCGTAGTTACAGAAAACCAAGTTAAAACTTTTCAAAACAGTTCATATGTTTTTAGACCATCTAACATTTATTTCTATTTGATGATAAATTTATTTAGGAATTGCATGGATATATCGTAGGAGCTCCAGCATCATATTACTACTGTAGGTGCATGTAGTACCGTTATTTAGAATATTATAAAGTTTTTTGCAAAGAAATAAACCTGAAAGAATATATCTAATACAACAAAATAAATATTTCGACAAATGTCACGTGTGAAACTTCCTATAAAATAAAATGCGATAGCTGTTGCAAGAACCATTGAGTTTCCAAAGATGTGCAACAACGCAAATTAAAATTAAGATCAGGTTTATTTATGCAGATATATTGATGCTCTTGCATGGCAGTAGTTACGTGTAAATCAACAACGTACTTCATGAGTTACACCTGTAATTTATTTCGCATAACGCGTTCAAGTTTTTTATAATTATTCGTCAATTCTACACTACACTACGGCGCCTTTTCTTCATATACCCAATGCTTTCCGAGCTTCTCAGTAAAGATGATCATTATTGGTTTGAAATTCCTTCGATTTTCAGAGGAAAATATGTGACGTAAACTCTTACGAAATTTCCCCCTTTTTGTTAATGTCTTGGATAGGAACATTGGCAGCCTTGTTGATACAAAATATACTTCTCAAGCAAATGCTTCACTACTCAAATAGACTTGCTTATAAGAACGATAGTGCAATATTTTGTACTCGACGTAATTTCAAACCATTAGTTGAAGGCACCCGATTTCGTATTTCAAACTTAATATACACGAGTTTTCATATATTTCCCAACAGGTTGCAGCGAAACTGCTGATCCAGTGACAGCAGTCTTCAGCCTCGCAATGGTAAGGTAGCGCCGAGATTAGTGACGTCACTAAGGATGATATTTGACGCGCAGTAATAATTGATTGCTTAAGAAATAACGGCAAATTTTTGCTAGTGTTGGTGGCGGGTCTGGGTCTAACATAGATATTGAAGTGCGTGAGACCGTTGTTTGAAAACTGGTTAGTGTGTGTAGAATAAATAGATAGGGGAGTTGGAGTTCAGTTTTCAACGCAAAGTTCAGCTTATGGAGGATCAGGATTTTCGGAAACTTGGATGTTGAAATACACGCACTAAAGTAGTTACGTAACTGTACATCTTACATGTTCAATTTTTGCTTATGCGGATGATTTTCATAGTTTATTCGTAAGAAAAGGAGTGCATTGGTTGTATCGGGGTGTGTACTAGGACTGAACTCGGCACTAATTGTTGCTTTGCTCCTAAATGTGACCTTAAGCTGATGAAGTAATGAAATGATTTCATTAAGGCAACTCCCTTATTTTTGATTTATAGCGCAGTATATTTTCATAAATTAAAATATCGCTAAGTACATGAGTTATGTCGACCAAGAATGCAGTGCGCATCTTTAGTAGCTTCATTGAGCCCTCCGTCCTACCTTTATCCGCTCACGATTGCATCATTCAATAGGGGCTGAGTTAAAAAAGCGCCACAGTTTCACTATTGGATCACAGAGTAGTGCCTGTGTGTTGCAATAACCCTGCTATTAGCCGCATCCAAATTGCGTCGTTGATCTGGTTCTTAAAATCGATCTGAAATGGACCCGGTTCAAGTCTAATCTCGAGAACGAAAATCTATCACTGATGTCATAAGTTTATTCACCGGATTTTTTAACTCCTTATTTATTCTTTCGAGTATTATGCGGACAAAAGGACGCATCAAATGTGTTCATTTCATGTATTAAATACTTATGACCATGACCTTATACGCCAGAAGCGGTGCTACCTAAGCAATAATACTCGCATTTCATAGTACAACAGAAGCACTTTCTTAGTGTTCTTACTTTTACTCAATCGTACAAAAACTCCTATTTGGACATCGGGAAACATTCATTTTAATTTCGAGTTTATCTTAGGCAATCTTATTTATGATACTAACTTGACACTGCCTGTCACCGGCCTATTAATTTCTGTCCAATAATATTCAAGCGGCGTAAAGTTGTGCCATTACTCGCGTACCTGCCGAAACCGATGTAAGTACCTTCCTCTTATTGCATAGGGATTAGAACTCGTCTTTGACAACTTGTTGATGTGCTGAATAGGAGAACTGTGAATGAGGAAAATTTATTCGCACAGCGTTCGCACTTTAATGATGTAGGCCCGTGTTGTAACTAAGAATGCCTGCAATCCTAACTATGTATGGTACCTGAACCTGTGCTGTAATATCAGTAATGAATCATCTTTACGAACGTGTGTGATGCGGCTGTGCGATTCTTCACATTGATACATCATTGGTCTTTAGCAACGATGTTAGTTTGCATGAAAAGTAGAAGATCAGATTGTATTTACGCAGTCGATGTCCCCTTCGCCTCTTTCCAATTGCCGCTGTCGAATTGTTTAGATGATTTGCCTGAGTGAGAGGATATTTTGTTGCCGGAAAGTTTCCTCTCGTAATGAACACCTGCAAGAGGAGTTGAAATGAAATAACCTATAGTACAATATTCAGTCCTTTTATTTCAGCCTGGTACAGTTTTAACACTTAACAAATGTATTTATACGGAATAAATATCTGGAAGTACGAAATCAACAATACCGATCCTTAAACATTATTTGTGGGCCAAAATGTAACCTACAAAATCGTCAAGTATTTTCTAAATAAGTAAATACATCGTCTGACATATTTAGCTGTACAATCGTAACAGTATTAGTAAAGTATCGGTGACAATGACTACATGAATAAAACTATATTTAGTGTGCGTTTACAAGGTACTGCTGCATTAAAAGTACATAAAAATGAACAGTACACGAGAAAAATTTTATTTATTCAAATCGATAAATACCGGACAAAAGCAAGTGGCAATTTAATATGAAATCTGGTACCTGTATGGGTTACTTTCATGACTAATAAACTTGACTTATAAAAGGTAAACACACATCATCCATGAGTTGACATACGAACAGAGAGGAGCTTAATAAACTAAAGATTTGTGCGAGTATTTTGATCACTACCGGTTCTACAAGTTACAACACGAAATGCAGACAGGTACGAAAAGAAATCGGTTTACTGAAGATGTCTAACGCCGCAGGACTGCCAATTTACGAGCATAAGGCTTACTCAGTATTAACTAGCCAGTACATTGGTAACCAGTAAAAATTTGCAATCGAAACAATTTGTGATTAAAGTGAAACTTAGGAAAGTATGCAGCAAAAAATGACTGATTTTTGAGCCCCAATAGTATTATTAAGTAGAGAAAGTTACTTCATACGCTGCTCATTCGAATGAAATAAAGCAACACGATTCAAACAGTCAAAAGAAGTGTGCACATAGGTGCACAAGTTCCAACGATAAACGAGGTCCAAAATTTGCTATAAAAGACATTAATAAAATCAGAACATAAGCTTGCACGTATAAAAAATTAATGCCAATATCCTATCCGTTCCTAAAATAATCGTATCAAACGTTGCTGATTGCTTAAAATGCCACAAATATACAATAATATTACTATACACCAAAGAATAAAAATTTCACCCATTAGAACGTAAAGTATTTTACATCAGGAATTGAAGATCCTGAGACAAAAAAGCTGCACACTTTCAATCATTTTCACTGCGTCAGAATGATGACTAGTGAAACTTATGACAATAAGGCACCACGAGAATGTTTCTTTCGTCCCCTGGTTGGTCACGTGGCATTTGAGTCACCATCAAAAGCAACGTGAGAAGATCTCCAGAACTAACAGGACTAGACTACAACAAAAAACAGAAACAAGATACTTATGCATATAGGTCAATACATTGGTCATTCCCACGAGAAGACAATCAAGAAAAACTATACTTGCTCCAGTGTGTCGCAGAGCAGAAATAGACAAAAAAATTACCTATCCAATATCAGTTTATCGAAGGAGAAAAGGTTACTTGATAACTGAAGTACATACAAAAATAGAAAAGAAAGATGGGGGAGGTCTCTTTGGCAAATTTGTAGCGCTATTGACTTTACATATAATAGCAAAAGAGTTTCGTGGCGTATCGTTTAAAACTATCAAGGAAAAATGCATTATTAGCACCGGTTTGAACGTACGTAATCTGAAATTACTTGCCATAGGTATATAACCAGCAAGAATATTCAAGCGGCAACTTTCACTCACACTCGGCAAGACCCACTGAACTCGTCATGCCTTCTGAATCGTATCAACTCGTGAATTGACTAAAGAAATAAAATTAACTTTTGTATCAAAGCTAACGACGTGTTTTAAGTACTAGCAAGCAAACAAAGTTAACATGAGAGCAGAGCTGTGAAGTTATGAAAGTCATATCTTGATCAAGTAGTAGGCGTTAATGCCATCTTTCATTTAGCTGTACAGTCGCTCAAGTCAGCTTTCATTATGCTAACTTGAGTCACAGTTTCATTTAGCTAAATAACTGCCGTCTAAGTTACTTTCACTCAGCAAGGTAGTTAGTTCCGCATCTGAATGGTTTCCAGTCAGTTCGGAGTTATACGTACTTGTATAAATTTCATAGAAGAAATAAAAGATGTACTTTTGAAACATCGTAACCTACTTATTATAGGACTTCGAAACTAACACTCATATAAATATAAAACGTAACAAAACGACTAGTTCATCGATACCCATTCCTACTGAATTGGCTGCAAGTTTAAGGCAACAGTTCAGAGTACAAGCTGCTTTCATTTGAACCCGGTATTAAAACCATCACAAAAAGTAAGAATTTCAAAAATAGAATAGAACCAAAAGAAACAAGAAACACGTTTTTGCAATGTCAAATTATTTGATATCCACAAATGTTTAAAAAATCTTTCTGATACAATACACACCAAAGGTTCTGCATCTTCTTCTGGACTAGTAGGCCAAAAAGAAAAACTAACTATCGAATAAAGTACGCAATGGATGCCCAAGTCTATGCCTTCGGATGCAAAAAAAAATAGAGTGCAAATATAACTCACGGTTACAGTAGGCTGCGCCACTGCCTTCAGTATCGCATTGACAGAGCAACAACACGCGAAGGATACGGAAAATAGTAGGTCACGACACCAGCTCCTTGATGTAGTTGATAGCCAGTCGTGGACCGCAGTCTACCAGCGAGTGATGTCGTGCAAGAGCCATCAACGGGTCCGTCTTGAAGAATGGTACGCCTGCAGGACGAGCACGCAAAGATAATGAGAAAATATTTCGGGCATCCGACAATTATAGTCGAGCAGGTGGGATAGCTCAGTATAACTAGTGTCTCAGATTCTTTGAACGAGGTTACCATTTATGTACAATCATCATTAAAAGAATATTTAAGTAAGGTAAAGAGAGCAATACGGTCCTGGCTATGATATACATAAAATATACGTCTGTATACATCGACAAAAATAAGTACACATCGACAAAATAAGTACTATAACATGCACCAATATTCATGCAGCTATTACTACTACAACTGAAGAAGACAGCAAATCCGGAAGTAATAAAGCCAATGTTCTGGCAAATATAGAAACATCATGCAATATCCAGTTGAGCAATTTTAGCAGAAATGTATTTCTTTTATATCATAAATATGTAGCTTTTTATTCACCCAAATGACCAATTTTAGCGACGATATCTTCGATTAAAATGAAAAATAATTTGTTATCTAATCTAGGTTCTGAGGGGAAAACTGTTCGACTCTAAATTGAGCCATTTTATATTAATAGCGTTTTCATTAAAACTTTATAGCGAATAAAATGAAAATATTCAGCACCCTCTACAGGAACAAGTTAACGTCGCGCGTTTCACCATCATAAATGATTAGAAATAACCACTGAAATGAAAACGAAAAATTGAACATTTCTCTTACACGTGTAAATTTAAACAGACCATATAGACGCAAACTAACTGTTGTTTATATACAGTGTTTACAAGCTTTTGACTTGCAAAGTTAGGCTGACGTTTGAAAATATCGAGCTCTGAAGATTCTCAGACTACTACTATACATAAATGGCGTAGCCTTAAATCTCCTGAACTACAGTACATATTTGTAGCACATCTTGTGCACTTTACACTGTCGCCTAGATATTCTCTCTGGCTAATGGTTTCGTGACGTCAAAATTTCATGAACAATTGTAAATCCATGAGGTCTAATTCTCAATTCTTGGATTTCAAACAGACTGAGACGAATCCACAATTGAAGGGTGGAAAGCACTAGTGGGCTACTTGCATTTTTTCCCACAGGAGAAAATACAAGTTGTCCACTAGTGCTGTCCACCCTTCATATAGTAAACTACTGGATCGTAATCGCCTCTGTCTGCGCTGTGTTAGCGACAGCACGGGAGTGGACTACTTGCATTTTTTCCCGTGGAAAATATATTATATTTACCATGGGAAAAAATGCAAGTAGTCCACTAGTGCTGTCCACCCTTCAATTAATGCAGCGGGTTATTCTTATTTATTACTTCAAGCTTTATTCTCTCCCTTACGAAGAAAGTATTCGTTCGTTAGGTAATATAAAACATAAATTTACTTGATATCACGAAACCTTTAATCCAGAGCTATGGAGCATCGGTCAGTGACCTATTTGCAGTAAACACCTTTCGAAGTCAGCAGTCCACACTCATACGGCACACAGTTCCTCACACTTTAGACTGAGATTTCAAAATTTATAATATACTATTGAATTTTGTGAGTTGATAATTCAGACACGTAATATTTTAGCACGTCAACATAGTTTAAAAAATACACATAGCTTGAAAAATACACATAACTTGCACCCGTTTTCTACAGATCATAGTTTATGGTCAACTATGAAGTGGTGTTCCACTTCTCAGAACTGGGTTCACTTTTTTGCGTTTACTTTTCAGTGATTATTAACGATTTGAGATAAAGAGACTGGCTTCAAAAACTTTTTAGATATAAATGCTTGACCACTTTTCCTCTCATTTTCTTTCGGCAACAGAAAAAAAATGCTAAAATTCTCCAATGCGTATGAAACTGAATCAAGTATTCTAAAATATTGAAAACCTAAATAAATAAGAATTACGGGTAGGATCTAGAATACTAACTTTAGTCATGGTCTACATGATCTTTTAGGCTTTATGCTGCTCTAACTGCACATGGATCTTAGTACACACATGATCACACATATGCAAAATGAACATGAACTTACAAGTGGTCTTGATCATACACAGAAGTAAGATTAATCGTTCATATGGCAGGTGAATAAGTTACTTTTACGCTGTGATGGCATTGGACACGTATGCACAAATGTATGAAAAAAGTTAAAAAAAAAAATTATTGTAAATTGAAAGCCTTCAAAATGGTAAATTGAAAGCCTTCAAAATGGCTCACTTGGTTGGTTTTCTTTATACGACTTTCTGGATGTGAATTCTTTTTGGTATCAAAATAGGAATTAAAAATATATGAATTAGGAACCACAAGGTATTGCAGATTCTTGTCCTTTCGAAAAGAACTGAAACGAAAAGGATTTTAGTTGTAAGGAAAATCGTGAGGTAATAGGCGCTAACGGTTATCTTTAAGATGCTCTGAATAGAAACTATAACGAAAGCTCTTGCAAGGTTTTTTTTTTTAGCATCAAGCACTCTCCCATCAACGAGATGAAGACCTTAATCTCCTAGGCCATCACAGCGGGCGTCAACTTTCAAGATTCCACTGTCTTTTAATTAGCTAGTCGAAATTTGTTATACTTCTACTCATATCAATGATTCAAGATTTTGATAATTAAGTAAGACTAAATAATTACTTAAAAGCAATATCAAATTCTAAATACGTTACCGTAGTTATGGATTAATTAGTCAAATTAATAAAGACTAACAGCCTCAATACAGACAGTGCTAATATGCACACTGATAGAAATCAACAGTTAGATATTAAAGAACCAATAACGTGCAGATTTCAGTGACTAAAAAATGTAATGGCGCAGAGAATGAGAAATATAGTCTAAAAATCTAGGTTGCAGTTTCAGTCAACTCGCAGAAAAATGGGTGGTTTTCGATACCAGAAAAAATGCTCGGACTTGATAAGTGAAGTTTAAATGGGAAACTGTAAACTGAATTTGCAACCCAGGTACTGATTGTAAATCAAGCTCATTAGATTAACCCTTTCGCTACAGAGCTCTGCGAGAGCCAGGAACTCTGTTGTTATGAATGCGGATTTCATTCATGCGCAGCGAAAGGGTTAAGGACTAGAAAGCATGCAAACCATCACCAGAGAAATCCCATCACCGAGTTAGTCCCCAGTCACCAAAAGTATGAGTAGAAGAATGGCATCTCTAGAGTCTGTGCTTGTTCCATCCAATCATTTCCGTGGCTTCGCCGTAGAGGCCGTATACGATTTTGTCTTGATGCTGTGACACGAAATCCTTCCACCGCTCTCCGTAGCCCTCACAAAAGTCTTTGGGCAGACCTGCGACCGGGTCATACAGGGTCTACATGAAACACACTTAGTGTTTCAGATTTGATCCGTACATCTACCTTGATTGTCGAATTTCCAAACTTCGCACTTTTTTTACTTTGATCATCGATCATTTTACTCTTTATAGATCACGAAATCTTTTGCGGCACATTGAAAATGCCTATATTCCGCTATTGACCTATTCTTAGAGCGATGATTCATTGACCTCGTTCAAAAGCAAGGCTTTGTCATAGTTTAATCTTTGAACGTTGAAAAAAGCCAACTAAATAACACAAAAGAAGGTGCAACTTATTGATATTGGCTAAATTATCGACCTACGTACAACCTGAGTAGATAGACACTCAGATAGCTGCACTGTTACTCGGCGACACAAAAGTTAGTGAAGATTAAGTCATCCTGTCCCTCTAACACGGACACTCAAAAACATGAATAAATGTTTTCGTTTTTGTACTGAAGTGAAAATTAAATAAACTGAGAATTTAATTTTACACAGTCTACACCCCCAATGAAATATAATCAAATCAAAGACTTGGAGGCATGCGATATCTGTAGAAATACACAAACTGGAGATGAGAAGATATGCTACACCATGCAAGAATGAATACTGGAAAATAATTGCATGTTCACAACCTGTCCCTCAAATAAAAATGCATATATAAATATCACAAGAAGAACAATGTATGACGTATGATTCAAACATCATGCTTAATGCACGGCTACCAAGTCATCTGATGAGAGAAGATAAATAATATAAAAAATCTAGAATGGGGATCGATAAATAAGGTACCCACGCGTGTAGCGCAGCTTATTATGCATGTAGAAATATGGCTAGTAAAACAGGTGGAAATCAATGCACCCACGCACGATTTCAGATTGCTGCTTGGATATAAAGTTGAGATATAATACAATGCATAAATGCGGACTGGATGGTCCCAAAATAATTAATAAAATGACATGGCGAGTGAACCGAAAATTATCTTTCAAGACTGAAGAGTTTTGATATCCATTGAATAATTAAAATTTAACGTTAAATTTCAAGTACATTAAAACGTTGAAAAAAATGAAAAATGTAGCTATTTTTCAGTCGATTCAGAAAATGAAGCAGCTGTTTGAAATGAAGGCTCACTTGCGGCGGAAATTCCTGTATAATTTAACTTAATTAACTGAACTAAATAAAATTGCGTTGAGAGTTCAGGGAATTTGTAATGGTAAGTAAAAGTGAACCAAGGATTCATAAATAGATCAAGATTTAAATTTCATTCAATTTCTAAACAGTGGTACAAAATTGTCTAATAAGCTTGAAGATATTATTGATCAACCATCGTGATTATATTGCATTCATATGACCAACAAGAGAAAATCCCAAGAACTAGAATATACACATGTACCACAATCCCAATACGAATTATAGAAATAAATTTTCTGAAGAGAACGTTAGTTTTCAGTTTTAACTACAGAAAGGGATTATAAAGTTGAAAAAGCCCGAAATAACTCATAGAATGAATCAGAAACCAATATGTAACTCATGCATGAAGGATTACTGAAATCTAACATTTGAAAGAAAATACGAGAAGATGAACAAATGATAAAAATATGGAGTGAGCTACATCCAAAAGATATAATAGCTATCATGATGACACAAAAGTTAATTACAAGTAAAAAAAATGAATGAGAGCCTATACACACGTTATGACACTTTTCAAGTATGTAAACCAGTTGAATAATATCAGAATTGATACCCCTGTTAACCAGTGCTTTGACAAAACTACCACCTACTCATTAACAGCGGATGTTTCCTCTACACACACGACCAGTATGATTAGGATCTGACCACTGATATAGTGAAAAATACACCATGTTGATCAGGTCAGTATGACAAATTCAAATTATATGGCCCTCTTAGAGATAAGTTAATGACATAATAACGTGCACAAAGACTATTTCTGTTATTTGTACTCTGAACAATATGCAGACGCAGATTAAAAGACAGTTGCGCTGGGAACAGACTGGGGCCTGTTTCTTCTCAAACAATTTAAATAGCCAACATTGTGATTTACCTATCAAGACGCCTACAACCATTTTGTATTGAGTCAGACATCTCTTATGAACAATTTTGGTTCAGTTGCCCTACCGTGATGTGCGTGAATGAATGCCAGTACAAGAGCATTGTTGATCTCCATAGCGACCGTGGGGTCCAGCTTGGAGTTGGTGCCGCCAAAAAGACGACCTCCAGTACCCAGCAAAAACGGCGTGTCTGCCTGGTTCTGGTGCACGGTGCCTCTGCACACACAATTCATTAAAAACTGTTTCAATTAGAAAATGCAAATGAAAAAGCTACACGAGTCCGATACAAAGTTTCCCTATAAAATTATACAGAAAAAACTAAGCACAGCAATCTCTCAACTATAACCTCTTCATACATTAGCAAGCAAACTCTAAGTAAACCAAAAGATATGAAAAAAATACTAAATTCATAAAGAAGAATAGGTAGTGACAACAGCACTTAAGACGAGTAAATTGTTGAAGGACAACAATACAGTATTAAATATTATGAAAAAGCGTAATGCAATATACTCTAAATACTACCCACATGAGCAGAATATACAGGGTCGTGCAGCTAAATTGGGACTAACATAACTTTTTTAAAATTCGCTATTTTGAAAGGCAAATAATGATAAAACGTAATTTTTACTTGTATTTATTTGTTCGTTATTGTCTACAGAACAAAATCATTCTATGTGACTATCCTTTGCGTCAATAATTTGAGAGTTTCTCGAGCGAAACCGTGAACAACTCCTTTTTACATCCTCGGGGTCAAGATTACGAAATGCCCGACGAATGGCGGACTTCAGAGAGTTGACACTTGGATGTGAAGTTACGTTAGACTTTTCCTCAATGACGCCAAACAGCCAATAGTCACAAACATTCAGATCTGGGGAGCTGCTGGGCCAAATATCCTTCGGGACCATCAAAGGAAGATTCTCCTTCAGGAAATCCTGAACTTTCTTGGCTTCATGCGCGGGTGCAGAGTCTTGAACGAGCATCACTTTGAAGGGGTCGTAGTTCCTACGTATCCACGGCATCAAAACATCTTTCAG
>VCRD01003142.1:0-21082 GCA_006783055.1 Trinorchestia longiramus
TTCAGACGAAGGTTTTCAAACTCTTCTCATCATAAATTAAGAAAAAGAAATAAAAAAGTTTTAACCTTGAATAAGAATTTTATCCACAATAATTTTTAAGAAGCAAGGGAATTAAGCTTCTGGTCGTGTGAAGGAAATTTGAATGCCCAAAAATATAAGGATGAGTGTCACAGTTCATAGGAAATTACTTTTTCTAGGCAACAATCACGCTACAGAGATTCGGGAAGAAATAACGCCAAGATGTTCCGAACGACCATTGCTAAGAATCTGCGCTAAGTTTATTAATGAGATTGTTGCCAACTCGGACATGAAAATGGAGCTCCATTCCTTTGAACACTGCGAATTAAATAACATTGCTGTCATATAAACCTACCAATAGGTGAGCAAAGTTGTTTTGGGGTAACAGAATGTATGACTGATTCGGGTGGACGCTCCTTCAAAACACTGATAAGGGGGGAACAAATATTCGTTCACCAAGAAATTCCTAATTCAATATACTTCTATCAAATCAAAAATGTCATTAGTATAATAATTCTATACAGGTGTATAATTACAAAATATGCGTACAATACGAAGAAAGCTGCGATATAAATGAATTAAATTATTCTTTCGGATTTTTAAAGATAGTAAAAGCATTCGTAGGTACAATGTAAATTTTAGATTTCAAAGCTCTGAAACTGCGTTTCAATTCATAGTGTGTTCACATGGAATGTCCTGATTTGTTCTAATGATGTAATCAGTAGTCATTTTCAATCTGAAAAATATAGCTAATACTCTGCACTTGTGCCTGGTACAGTAAGATTGTCATCATGAAAAAAGGTAAAAACTAACAAATTTACAAAAAATATCATATATGTAAAGAAAGTAAAAAACTGCAAGAAAATATCAGAAAACTTTAACATTCGATTCACTACAAACATACAAACTGTTGAAAACCGTTTAATATCTGGTGCTTCACGTAAGATTTCTCTTAGATCTTCGAGAAGATTGCAACAAGGAGTGAAACTAAATTTAATGTTCACTTGTAGAGTTCAGAGAAGACTAACTTAGATCAGGATTCAGTGTTAATAAACGTGGAATGAACAATAAAATTCATATGAACAGCATACAGTTGCGTTCACCTACAAAACTCCACCACTAAAATTGAATAAGCACATATATACCCAGTTAGTATTTCTTCGTTAACATAAAGGTAAACCCGCATCATTGAATTATGAAGCTAGAAGTGAGCTATTTGAAAATAATTTTAAAAAAATCATGCATGGAGGAAAGAAGGATGTGTCTCTAAACCGAAAAACACAATTTCAACAGTGAAATAGGGTGGAGGTAGCATCATGATTTGGAAATGTTTTTCTGGAAAATATACTGTGAATATAACATTGATAGATGGTAGAATGAATGCTGCAGCATATCAAGATATTTGAAAAATAAATGTGTTCGTTTCAGCTGAAAAGCTTGAACTTCATGACGACTGCATCTTCCAACAAAATAATGACCCTCGTCACGCAGCAAAATCTTCGAGGAAGTGTTTGGATTAAATAATATTCAAAAACAGTGAAATGACAGAGTCAGACCCCAGACTTAAACCCAATGGAGATTTTATGACATCATTTGAAAATTAAAATCCTGTTAAGCAGCCACCCCTGCTCCTGTTCCTGTTAAAATCCTGTTAAGCAGGATCCTGTTAAGCAGCCACCTAAAATCCTGTTAAGCAGCCACCGTAGTCGAGTGGTCTGCGACCCGTGTTCTGTATCGGGTCTCTGCTTGTGCAGAAAGACTGCGTGCGGGTTCGAAACCCGGCAATGAATACGAGCTATTTCTCGTTTCACGCCGTGAGCTCGCACTTATCGGTAAGACCTCAGCAATTAAGACCTCAGCAATTAAGACCTCGCCCATGGATCATCGCACACATCCCAGGATCGTCGCATGGAGCTCACCATCATCCTTACTCTAAGAATGTTAACCTTAAGAATTTAAAAACCAATGTACTAAATGTCTATGTACTGTGTACTTGATTGGAAATAAAGATTGTTTTTGAGAGCTCCTACAAACAATCTGGATCTGAAGAATATATGCAAAAAACAATTGAATAATATACGTAAACGAAATTGTAAATCATTAATTTATAACTACGGAAATCAATTGATTTTTGTTACAGTGAATAATAGCCGTGCTACAAATTTAACATGTTCATTATGATTATGTATTATTTTGGTTCTGTAGGAATACTTTTTTCACCTATGAAAATTGAAAAATTTATTTTAATTCAGTTATACCAGAACTTTCTTCGTTTTCGGTGCATGTTTCGTCATTATGCACTTGTATGCAATTATTACACGAATAATAATATTTTTGATGTGGTGGAAGTACATTAATTAACCACTTATTGGCTCAAAAATATTAGGAAGATGAAGCATAAGTCATTTAAAAATTTTAATAGCGTCGAAGGTTCGGTTCACTTACAACTCTTTAATCTTTCATAAATTGATAATGACCTGTGTGATAGACCGTAAAATTGTTTTTCATAAAACACCAAGATATAGCATACACTTCAGGAAATGAGTCCACAAATGATATACCGAGTTGTATGGTGTAAAGTTAATTTTCAGTAATCGTCAACCTCTAATGATTACATGAACTTGGTTTAAATAATTCGATTTTTCGTGACAGTGTCAGCAGGTCCAAAATAACGTCTAAAATTACGAAAGTCATTGGGAACATACAAAGGTGCAGATCGAGAGAAAATTCAACGAATGCATCGTCGCAGGGAAACTTAGTCCTTGAAACAGGAAGAAGAAAAGGCAACTTCAATAGATAATAACACTTTTGAATGTTTCTGCACGAGAGAACAAATTAGTAGAACAGGTTAATTTTAGCTTCAGAACTCTGACTATTCCCTTCATCAAAACTTTTTTAAATGTGCACTTTATCCTCTCCATTTCCATAGAGATATAGATTTCGTTATCTATCCACTCCCAAGTTGAACGTTGTCACGATTCCCTTACAGATTTTTATTTTTTAGGGATCATTATTAAAGTGTGACTTGAAAGCCACAACAGTGCGAAGAAGTCTAAGGTGGCTAATATCCCACAGTAATGCAGCTGATGTGTATTGATAATTGTAAGAACAGGGTTGCAACCGTGTATTGTGTTTAAGACTAAAGCATTGTGTGTTACCACTTGACCACAAGTTTATCCGTAATTGTACAATGACTTTATTGTTGTTGGTAATGACGGCTATTGGTGACGGCTACTTTTTTCATGAAGATGATACTATGTCCTACTAGTTTTGTATCTATCAAGAGATATTCCAGTGAGCATCTGCCTAAGCAATGTATCGGTTGTAGTTAACGAGGTTTCCAAGCGTTTTACATGTGGTTAGATAAATCACCGGGCATCAATTTTTGTAACTTCGTTATTGGGTGTACTTGAGAAGTAAAGTTTAGGAACTATCACGGTATAGAACCCTGAAGGAGCTGAAAATTTTCATTTCAGAAGACACTCGCCTAATAAGTTGAAAAACAATATGTTGTTAAGAGCTTAGATCGAGCTGAACAATCGCATAGATGTACACCGAGAAACCACGAGGAACACAACGAGTGACTTCAGTATAACAGAATAGAATAGAATAAGGCAATAGGAACGAGCCGTTTGGCCCATTCTTGGTTCAATACCGAAGTCCCATGCCGTCTAAAGTAAATCCATCAGTCATGCACGTACACCTTAACCACGTAAGTCAATTTAGTCATGTGCACACATATCACTCACGCACAGGCGTTTATGTCACGAGCATTTATCTCAATCATACATTAGCCTTAAGGAGTTCGGGACATAGAGTTAGTAGGATGTAATACTGGGGGGTTCGTATTCCAAAATTTATCGAGACGATTTTTGAATGTGTTCACAGTGCCAGCAGAAACTATGTTTTCTGGCAGCTGGTTCCAAGTTGCGGCAGTTTTAACGGGAAAAAAGTTCATAGCTTGAGATGTCTTGAAGTTTCTCAGTAATAGTTTTTGACCGTTATTTCTGGTTCTTANNNNATTTTACTGATGATTCCGACATCAAGATCGTTGATATAGATGATGAAGAGGAGCGGGCCTAAAACGCTCTCTTGAGGGACTCCTGATGTTACAAGCGCTGGATCACTTGTTTCATCGTGAATCACTACGCGTTGAGTTCGACCTGTGAGCCAGTTTCGTATCCATCGGTAGTAGTTGCCTCGTATTTCATGCGCTTCCACTTTGGCCATGAGTCTTTCGTGGGGGACTTTGTCGAAGGCTTTTTGAAAGTCTAGGTCTACGGCTTTTGTACTGTCGTATATACGCTTAACTTCTCCAAAGAAGTCAAGGAGATTTGTGAGGCAGCTACGTTTTTCTCTGAAACCGTGTTGGGTGTTATTAATAAGATTTTGGTCATTAAGGTGCTTTGTTATACGGCCTTTAAGTAGTCTTTCTATTGTTTTGCTGATGACAGATCTTAGACTGATTTGACAATAATTATTAGGGATTTGTTTGTTCCCCTTCTTGGAAATAGGAGTGACATTTGCGCGCTTCCAATCATCTGGAACTATCCCAGTTTCAAGAGATCGATTGAAGATGTTTGTTAGAGGTTCGCTTATTACTTCGGCTGTTTCTTTGAGTATCCGGAGACCATGGCCATCGGGTCCGGTTGACTTATATGGGTTTAAAATGCTGAGCTATTCTTCTACCTCTTCTACTGTAAATAAGCCATCTGACAGGATTTCCTGAGTGTTTAAAACATGAGGTTGCGGGATTTCAGTTAAGTCTTCGTGAGTGAACACAAAAGTAAAGTATGTATTAAGAATTTTGGCTTTGCTTTTGTTGTTTGTTTGCGTTGAACCCTCAGAATCAATCAGTGGTCCAATAGTGTCTCTTTTGAGTTATCTGTCGTTCACATATTTGTAGAAGCTTTCCGGGTTAGTTTTAGCTTGTGCTGCAACTGTAATTTCTTTATTCCATTTGGTAGATTTTATCGTTCGCTTAACAGCCCTGCAGGCGTGGATATGTTCTTGACGATGGGGTTCTGTTTGGTATTGTTTGAGTCTTCTGTACGAATGTTGTCTTGCATTGATGAGGCGTTTAATCTCTTGTTTGAACCAAGGAGGGCTATTAGTTGGCCTGATTCGCTTTCTTGGGATATGGTGGTCTGTAGCGGTTGCAATCTTATCTTTGAGTATCATGTAGCACTGTTCAGCATTTTTGTTGTTCATGAGTACTTCATAGTTATAGCTCCCAAGCTCTTTTTTCATTAGTTCAAAGTTTGCTCCTTTGTAGTCGAGTACTTGTTTATGTTGAGTCCTTGTGTTAGGGTCTTGTACTTCGAGAGAGAAGTCTATCATCTGGTGGTCACCGATCTTGTCCGTAACTTCTAGGCCGTTTATACCGAGGTCAGTAGTCGTCATGACGAGGTCAAGAATGTAGTTTCCTCTAGTTGGTTCGTTGACATGCTGCTGCAAGGAATTGGTATTCATCAGATCAATAAGTTTTAAGCCTGGAGCTTGACTTTGGCGAGTAGTCCAGTTTATGTGGGGCAAGTTGAAATCTCCCATGATTAGTGTTTCGAGAGGAGTACTAAGAATAATATCTAGGCAATCATAGAATTCGTCATCTTCAATTGCCGTGCATGTAGGGTTCCTATACACGAGCACAATTTTGATAATTTGTCATGGATGCGGTTGAATGTTGAGATGTAGTATTTCCGATTTTTCTGTTGCTCACTTGGTTTTGATTTGTAGTTGCAACTTTTCTTTGACGTAGATAAGGGAACCACTACCTCTGTTGCTGTGTGACGGTATGTTGACGTTGGGCAAAACGTATCCTTTTATTGAGACTTCCGCTGGGAGATGTCTTCCATTGAGATCTAGCCATGTTTCATTGATAGCTATGATGTCGTGTGACAACGTTGACGCAATGGCTTCAAGTTCCGTCATTTTTGGTAGGAGGCTTTGTACGTAGCCGACCAGTATCTTCAGTTGTCCTAGTCTATTATCGTGTTGTGATAATGCGGTTTTATTCAAGGTATCCCAATGGTCGTGGTCAGGTTGCCAATAGTTTTGTGGCTTTGCAACTGTTTCTTGCAGAGCCAGAGAAGTCTGCTGCAGAGGTGAGGTTAAATGATACCGATTTGTCGGGAGAGCTGTTTGTTTTTTGGCTTGTTTGTGTCGGATGTGCAGTTCTTTCCTTTTCCATGTTGGATAGCTGGGTAGGATACGTTATGTGAACGTTGTTTGTACGGACAAGAACGTGATATAGGTAAACTTTTTACTGCTTTCCTGTGTCTTCGAGGATCATTTAGTTCTGTGTTGTTTGAATTACAGTTGTCCGAATTTTGTTTTTCTTTGCTTTGTTGTTGCCCTGGATATATTTTCAATATGCTTGTTGAATTTTGTATACTGCCAATTTTGTGTTCCAATGTGGTGGTTAGTTCAAGCGTGGCGATGGTCAGTAAGCTCCCCAGCTTTGCCCGACTTTATTCAGATGGATTCCATCTTTCTTGAAAAGATAATTCTGTCTAGTGTAATGGGACATCAGGTCTAGGTACATGACACCTTTTCCTGCACATATTTCTATAACCTTTTCATTAGATAATAGAATTTGGGAATTTAGATTCACATCATTTCTTCGCGGAACAATGCTAGTTATGATAGCATTCTTGGATTTGTTTTTCACTGTATGGATCAACGCTTCAAGTTGTAGGGAAATTTCATCTTGGGTCTTGTGTTCTAACTCTCGTGTTCCGCAAAGAACTATAACTATGTCCTCCTTTTTGCATTGTAGATCTTCTACTAGGTGGACTGCTTCGGGAAGTCGTATTTTGGGGCGGCAGAGAATTTTATGCTCGTCCAACCCCCGCTTAAACTCAGTTTTCTGTCCTTGTATGATGCTGTCTCCAATGAGAAATACATGACGTTTTTTCTGTTTTTAGAATTTTCCTTAGTTGTACGTTTGTTTCCACCAAAATTTTGCAGGTTCATGTTAGTAATTTTATTTGCTCTGTGAATAGTTTTGAGGATTCCAGCAGGTTGGGCATGAGATTGAATTTGCTGTGGATTATGTTCAGCTGATATTTGTGTTATCTGTTTCTTTGTAGAGTTGATATTATTTTCCATTTCGTTCTTCAATACGTTACTTTCCATTTCGTCTTTCAATGTGCTAAAACGGTTCTTGGTTTTCAGGTAGAAGTTTGGACGCTTAGCAATAATTTCTGGACGTTTAGCAATAATTTTAGTATGTTGGGGCTGGTTGTTAGTAGGTAGATGCTGTTTAGGTTGAGTCGCCGGAGACTGAAGCCTTTGCTCGTGTTTGTAATGTTGTTTTTGATTTGTCTCAATTGTTGTAAGCGCCCTGCCAGCAGGTCGATTTGACGGTTGAGTTCGAGATGACGGCCGAGTTCGAGTTAACGGTTAAGTGCAAGTTGACGGCTGAGTTCTTGAATTGTACGTGATTGTTTTTCAATGATTGCAGCTGATTCTTGTTTGAAATAACAGAAGCGGCACTCGTCCATATTGCAACCTCTTATGTTGAAGAATTGCAAGCTGTACGTTGCCTTGCATTCTTTGCAGTACCTTGTTTTCGCTTTTGTAGCTTTTTCTGTATTTTGGTTGGACTTCATTTTTTGAATACGTCTAGCTGTTCACGTTTTGCTTTTCAGTGATCATCTACTGAGTTGATGGCACGTATTGTTCAAATTACAAAATTATTAGCTGATCTTGAGATCTTAAAGTTAGTGACTGATTGTCAAATGCAAGTTTGGCGACTGGTTGCAAAATCATGAAGTTAGTGTCTATTCCCCAGATCACGAAGTCGGTGACCAGTCACGAAGTCTTAAAATTCCAGGCCAGCCAAAATTAGTGTCCAGTCGCAAGATCACAAAATTAGTCTCTAGTCACGAGATCACAACCACAAAATTCCAATCGATCACAACCACAAATTACAATCAGCAATCTGTCACACAAATGTAAGACTATTGTTCAGCTGCAATATTTTTGTCTAGTAACAGTATATTATCCAGTCACCAGTCACCATTATTAAAATAATCAGTCACCAAAGTACACAATTATTGTCTAGTTGCAAAATCGATAAATCGAAAAATCACGAAATTAGTATCTAGGCACCGGATCCCCAAATTGGTATCGAAGCACAAGATTTCAATATTAGATTCTAGTCAAACAGAACAAAATCTCCTCATTAGTGTCTATTCACTGTATCATAAAGTATTGTTTAGTTGCAAAATGATTCAATTTGGCACTTGAGAAAGGCAAACATTAGGATTTGTTTTCTCTATCAAGATTTTTTTTTAGTCATGACATCGGATAAGATTCCCATTAATAAATTCTTTTTATAATGATTTCCATAAACCGGAGGATTGGATGAAAAGGATTCATTCATTATTATTTTGAAGTTTGAAATTAGAATAATGAAGTTTGAAATTAAAATAATATTTTTTCCGTGTGTTGAAAGCTATTCTGTTCTTTTTTACACAGAAGCAACGCTAATGAAGATTCCCCGTGAGTAAAGACACATATCAAAAATAGTTTTCGTCCATTAAAAAAAATAGATTCTGTTGCCATCGGTACAGTACCAACATTCACTGCACCTTGATTAACGCATATAAGGGTTTCACAAACACATAAATGAAATAGATGTTACAAACACAGAAACACAAACACAGAAATGAAATAAATGTTAGCTGTAGATGGTGCAGTGATGGGAGCAGTAGACAGTGCAGTGATGGTAGTGATTGACTGTAGTAGACAGCGGCAGTTATTGTATTAGACAGCGGCAGCAGCAGTAGTAGTAGTAGTAGACAGCGGCAGTAATAGTAGTAGTAGACAGCGGCAGTAATAGTAGTAGTAGACAGCGGCAGTAATAGTAGTAGTAGACAGCTTGGTAGTAGTAGTAGTAGACAGCGGCAGCAGTAGTCATTGACAGTAGGGTAGGAGTAGCAGTGGACAGCGGCAGTTGTTGGCAGCAGACGGAGGCAGCAGAATGGTAGTAGACCGTGGCAGTAGACAGTGGTGGTAGAAGCGACAGTAGCAGTAGATATCAGTAGAGCAGTAGACAGTAATGATATAAATAACAATAGGTGATAGCAGGAGATGATGGTAGTAGTACTAGTAGATAATAGCAGATGATTGTAGTCATGTAGGAATGGTTTTCCTTGTAGCTTGTTCGCTGGCTCGGGCTCAGAGGTCTAAGCGGGTGGTCGACGTGCTGCGGTTACCTTGCTGGTATGCGGTCTACGAGGGCAGCTTGTTTTCCGATGAGGTGCTTGTTCCAATGTGGTGCTTGTTACCAAATAGCTTGCTTGTTGTCTAGATATCTTGTTTGTTGTCTAAATATTTCGGTTAAAACTTTAACAGTAGAAACTTTAAATCACTTCGGTAATTATTCGGTCAGTAGTTAAAGTATTCACGTTATTCGGCGTGATTGGTACGTTTCGTGAGATAGAACTCTTACACTTCACGTACCTGAGCACCTATCTCGCACGACCATTCTCGGCTGTGTCGTGAGGGTTACTGGCTACTAACATGTACTACATGTTAGTAGCCAGTACTACATGTAGTACTAACATGTAGACATGAAACTGACAGGCATCATTCCTCTATTGGAAATTAACTTAATGTATAAGATTATCACATTACCGCTACATGTTATACGTGCTTAGAATCAGGGGTGGATTTGTAGAAACCCTGTCTTCTTCACTTTCTTTCCTCATCTTACTATGTTATAGCAATTTATTTTAAAATTTTGAACCACAAAAGATCACAAATTATATGTTAAAAAGATCATACATTAGAACAATATTTTCACCTACTAAGGCAAGTTTATGGCACAGTTAACACGTATGTTCTGAGATATACATAGGTGACTCCTGGCATGAATAAATGAGCAGATCAAGGTTTAGTGTATGTACGTCATGAAACAAAAAGCAACTGGAAAGTAGGTGAGAAACATATTCTGGACTTAATAAAAGGATATATTTACGGAAACTATTTAAGGAAAATAAGGAAAATAGATACCATCATGTCAATGTAAAATCGATTCCGCGACAAATAGAAAATCTGACAGCCCTTAAGGCCTAAAGGCTCATGTAGTGAATAGCATTATAATGTGACGGGAATAAGCAAGCGAAAGCTTTCCAGTCATACAGTTGACCTCACCAGCTGGACCTTGCAACCCAAAGAGGCTAAGTTATGGGCATATTATTGAATGTCAGCGTGAAGCATAATTGTTTCAGTAAATCTAACTTAGTTCCAGCCATTCCTTTATATACGTGTTCTCGGTACTTATTGAAATTAGTTTTGATTTAGAAATAATTTATATTTTTATAAATTTCTCTCTTATCAGTGATATGATTATTCTCATACGACTAAACAGAACAGTGATTCTCTTCTTTCCTCATGGTAAATATTTGTTTTTTCAATTGCGAGTATATTTTGTCATTAGAGGTTGATTGAAATAATGAGATAAGGCTGTGTTTACGACGAGGTAGCACGGTTCATTTATTCACAGCACAAATTTTTGTAAGATAGGTTATTGACATCCCCTGGCTTGCCCATTTATGATGGTAATTCATACATTGGGTAAGGTGGCCCTCGCATAGACCTCAAAACAGGTAGCAGGCACGTTCACCCTCGCTCATTGTCCGTGCAAACATTTTGCAAAATGTGTTCAGAAAATGAATTATTATTTTGGGTAAATCTATTCTATACAATCAGATACAGACAATTTTTTCATTTTGATTTCTGTATGACAATTTATCACGATTAGACGCAAGTTTCATTTTTCGATAATCACAATTAATTATAAGATTCACGATTGTAGGCATACTCTATTTTAATATGAACTATTCGCTATCTCGGAATTAGAACGACAGATATTGATATAAACAATGATTATTAATAAAAAATTACATTTAAAATATGATAAAAGACTATAAACTATATTCAATGATGCTCAGCTTGTTCTTTTCGATGACCTAGAAGACATGATTGTTCAATAAATCTGTTGATTTTTTAATAATCAACAACTGTTGATTTTTTTAATGAGTTTGAAAGGAACATTAAGACCGAAACGGAATGTTTTCTTCACGCTGATAGTAAACATAAGCTCCAGTTATTCCCTTGGTTGGTGTCAACCAGAAGTCGATGACTTCTATTCAATTCCCTCAAACAAAAAATAACACATTTATTTGCATGAAGTTCCCTTTAGAATTATGGCTGGAGGTATCCCACTTAACAAGCCATTGTCTACTATTTAACACTTTAGTAAAATTTGCATTTTCATCCCTAGTCACCAGCCAAAGTAAAATAATTAGTTTTAGTGAGCTTCTCATCTTACAATAATAGACAAAGAGCAGCAAAAATTTCAGGTGCTTTGCTTGGGAGTAAACTGTCCACGCATATTAAAAAAATGAGTCATTAGAGAATTTCAAGATAAACGTGATACGTCACTTTGATTCTCAATGGAGAGAGCAAATGCTTCCTTAAGTTCTAAAAACAAAAAAGTTATTTTTATTATACAACATGGCTGTATTGGCCATTCCAACAAATCAAAATATGGTATCGATAAAAATGGCTCATTTTTATTCATGTATCATTATTTTCATTTTTTTTACAATCAAGAAGCCGATTTTAGAGTTATTAATTAACTCTCTTTACATCAAACGTTTTCATTTCCAGATCTATCACTCATATAAATTCACTGTCACCACTGGACAGTACATTGCGGTTACTTTATTAAATAATTTATTAACATCATATTCGTATGTGTCTTTGACTATTGTCATTTCCTCGAGCATATTTCGCACCTTTAATTAAAATATGTTTGTAAATATTATTTTCCACACTACGGTGTTACCGTAGAGGCTTGCACTAAAATGATACTATTAAATTACAATTAAACTTCACTTATTGTACTAAAATGACAGTTTAAATCAATCACAGTCGCCTAGTTTTCAAATAAAAAGATCCTGAATTTTTACACTTCTAAACCGTGAAATTTCCACATGCACTATCTATTGTATACAGTTCCCGTAGAAATTCCATTGTGTAAAGTAATAAATTTGAGGATATTTCGATCCATAATTACATTATAAGTTTGATTATACATGACTAATTTGAAAATATTAAAAAGACGTATCCACTAAAGTTTAAAATTATTTGTTTTAAATGGATATTTTACATGAATATGTTTAAATATCCATTCTCTATTTTGTCTACTGATAACATGGCCAGATAGTACCCAAGGATATTCCACGGTTTAAATGTAATAAAATTAAGGATCTATTAAATAAAATGCATTTTCCAGCTGTACCCCTGATACTATCAGAACCAGAATATTTTTCATAACTATATAAAGAACTTTTATCTTATCTACCGATAAAATAGCGGGATAACTTCACGGTTTAAATTTGATAAAATTAAGGATCTACGACATGAAATACATTTTTAACTTTTACATATGAATTAATGAACCCTAGAGCATTGAACATGCTCGATTTTAGTGACGTCTAAATCAATGTTCAGTGCTCCAGGGTTCGTTAATTTATATGTAAAAGTTGTATGCAATATACATGTTTAATGAAGTAACAGGATCAAAAGTCAGAGTAGTTATTTACTTTAGATTCTGATTTCAGTTCAATAATTTTTCTTTATTGATAGATTAGGAGAAATAGGACGGACACACACAGATAGAGAGATAGAGAGAGACATAGAGGGAGATACACTGTGTTTTATGTCTACGTATATGATAGACAGTATATCTCCATCCCTCTGTCTCTCTATCTCTCTCATTCTTTATCTTAGTGTGTCCATCCCATCTAATTCTTCCTATCTATTACTGAAGAAAATTTATTGAACTGAAATCCGAACGGGTATACATGTATATATATATATATATATATATATATATATATATATATATATATATATATATATATATATATATATATATATATATATATATATATATATATATATATATATATATATATATATATATATATATATATATATATATATATATATATATATATTATAAACATCGTATTGTGGATAACAGAGGCACCGGATAACTAAAAAATAAGTCATAGGTCATTAGCCTTCTCTTACACGGCCATGGTATCGGTAGATGAGAGAGACGGGAAGTTTTGTATGTATTGACGAAAATTATTCAGTTTCTGATAGTATCACCAATAAAACTGATAAATTTATTTTATTTCATAGAACCTCAATTTTATCACTATGTATTAATGAGAGGAATTTTCACGGATACCATCTTGGCCATGTTATCGCTAGATAAGATACAGAATGAATGTTCTGTACTTAGTCATGAAAAATATTCATTTAAAACACAATAATTCGTCGTAGGTCATTATTATTTTTGTCTTTACAATGATTTCAAATATGTCAAATCTATATCGTGGAATTTCTACGGGAACTATCTATTACCCTATTATTTCGTTACCCATACATGAAGTTCATATTAAAAAACACATTTGCCAGATTTACTTTCATCATATAGATGAAAATAATCCTGAAAAAAAAAATGAATAAAGTATGAACGTCCCAAATGCAGATGAACAGTGGCAATAAATGACTTACGAAGAGTGTTCACTCACATTAGCTGTAAACTAATAATATATTTTAATGTTTATTAATATCTATTTTAACAAAATTTTCACTTTCCAATGCCATTCCAAAAGGTAAATTTAGTCCTATTATTCTCTAGCGTATCTGCACCTCCACCGAGTACATGTATGCATCTACCCGACTTATCATTGCACTTACTGTGCATGTATTAATTTCATCGTTTGTCAATACATGAAACTAATTCCCAATTTGTTGACGCAGGATTTCCAGTGGTGGAGGTTGTTTTTCGTTCTACTGTGTATCTGTAATACAATTGTATCTTTCCTTTCTTGTGTCTTGTGTCTTGCAATTTGATGAATCGTGTAACGTAGCCAGTTGTGCTGTTCTCCTTGGGTTCGTCCGTTACATCCACCAGGACAGGATCAAAGAAGAGTTCCTGTCCGGGACTTAAGCGTGTCCCGTAGGATAAATGATGAGGTCGTTGGAAGTTGGCTTTATTAAACGCCGTGATCTGAGAACAAATCACATATTAAGTTTACAGAACTAATTATTTAACTTAAAATTAAATACTTTGACATAGTACTGGCATCTGAAATGGCATACATGATTATCTTTTCAATGTGCATACACTAGAATGTAGCTTATTTCCTTTTGCAACAGTACCAGCATAAATATAATTCCTTTAGAAAGGAAAGCATCTAGATAACTGAAGGTGCAGGTATAAATAACTTGAGGTTTACCAACCTCAGTGTTAAAACATATAACTGCTGCAATTCAGCATCACAAAAGAAAAATGAAATGGCTACCTGTATTTAGCAAGAGGCACTGTTTGTTGTGCAAAAAATCATACACTTGAGCATACTGAATTAAAAATATAAATATTGTGTGAGGAACTTTCTTTCCAATGTTGGGTGGTGTGAAAACCTTTTATACCTACATTGTACACATTATATCTTGTACATCATATATAACTGCCTGAGTGTCTACACATAAATGGAATTGCCTTGCAAACTTCTTACTCAAAAATATAGTAAACTACCATGATTGACATATCAAAGCACGGGTATTGCTTATGAATGCTGCTGTAGACCAGAAATCATTTGTCTACATTAGACACTGTTACACAGAAAAATCCTACACTTAGAGCACACTCAATAAAGGACACAAAATTGTCTAAGGAACTTTTCTTCCTGATGTAGAAAAATCGTACACTTAAAGCACACTCAATAAAGCACTCAACATTGTCTAAGGAACTTTTCTTCCTGATGTAGAAAAATCATAGACTTAAAACACGCTCAATAATGAACACAAAATTGCCTAAGGAACTTTTCTTCCTAATGTTGAGTGGTGTGAGAAACTTTTGCAACTACATTGAACAAGTAGTAATGCTGGTGTAGACCAGAAAACATTTTCTACATTCTACACTGAATGTTACATTTCCTGTGAATAGGTACCAGTTAAATGAATGAATTGACTATGCATATAGAATGCTTTTTGATATCTTATTGTATGACCAGGACTCTATTGAGCAGGAAAGAATGGATATTTAATTCATCACAAACACACTGATGAGATAACTTCCTGGCCCAATGAAATGCATATATACTGACACTTGTCAGTATCACACATAAATTCTACAGCTATGACTGGCGACAGAATATTATGATAAATGATTCTAGCACCTTGAGTATTCCTCCGTGTCACATATGGATATCACGGTTGGCCTCCTGTCTGCATAGGCTATGACTACATTTTTACAGTTATGATAATACATAATTGGCATAATGCTGATATCGACGGACTTATGCATCTAAGTATACTCACGATTATGTTTTGCACTTTTACGCATATCTTACATTTTTGGTTTGGTGTGGAACTTAACACTGTTTTTAAAAAACGATACTGACTACGCTCTACATGTAGCTTGGATGATGGTGGGACCAGAGAAAAGCTACTCCGGCACGCCGCTGGCGCCACAGCGTCTCGGTACTGCCAGCTAACGAGTATCCCTCTGTCCCTTTTTCCTCTAATACAAATTCCAATTTATTTATATTTATTATATATCCTGATCTGTCAGGACAGTTCCTATTTTGCGAGAATCTGCTGACAACCACGAAGGAAGAAGATGTCTTCAATATCATCAACAGTTTATTTACCAAGAATGGATTGTATTGGAACAGCGTTCAGCAGGTAGGGAGCGATGTTTATATAAACTCTAAATTTGTATAAATACAATGAATTACATGGCATATAGTCATATACAGTTTTATTTATTGTACAAGTAACCGTAGTGTAGCTAATATTTTGTGCATGAATAACACAAAAAACATCGTGCGTCGTACTGAAAAACTAAAGTACCAAAATAATTAAATTAATACCATATAATTATAACGCAAAAGATAAGTAACAATGACTAACTGACGCAATCTATAATATTCTTTTTTCTTTTTAATCCAGGTCTCCGTCGATGGAGCACCAGCGATGATGGGTGGTCATCGTGGATTACGGGGCCTCATACAAGCTGTCAATCCTGAAATTTCTGTAGATCATTGCATCATTCATCAGTAGTCTCTTGGATCGAAAAGCCTGCCTGGTAATCTGAAGTTAGTGTTTGAAGATGTGTTGAAAATCGTCAACTTCATCAAGTCCAGGGATGTGAATTCGCGCACATTCAAGGAGCTGTGCAAGGAAATGGGAGAAAAGTATGAAGCTCTGCTCTACCACACCGATGTTCGCTGGTTGTCACGAGGCAAGGTTATAACATCGTGTCATTGAGCTCCGAAAGGCTATTCAAGAATTCCTGGAACAAAAAGGATCTCCTTTTGCTACCAAGTTCACTGATAAGGAGTGGCTTGCTCGACTTTGTTACCTGGCTGACATATTTGCGGAGCCGAACAGTGGTAATCTGCAACTCCAGGGCCGAAACACTACTGTCATTGATGCCCATCACACTGTGGCTGCATTTCTGGGGAAACTGAGACTCTGGATTCCGCGCTTGGAGAGAGGAGTGATCTCCCAGTTCCCCACCCTAGACCAGTTTATTGAGGAGAATAGTCATGATACTGGATCTCTTATACAGACCATCAACAAAGAGATGAGCGACCATTTGAAGGGGCTTGAAACAAGCATGCATCACTACTTTCCAGAGAGTGACCAAGAAACAGCTAGTCTTCAGTGGATCATTCATCCCTTCTCTGTACCTGATGAGGTCATTCATGATGATGATTTCCCTGCAAAGGAGGAGTGGATCACAATGCGAGACAATGAAGCCTTAAAAATCGAATTGCAAAACCAAAATGCAGATTCCTTTTGGATTTCACGACTAGCCGACTCGCCAACTCTGTTCAAGAGAGCCTTGTAGTTGTTGGTATCATTCTCAACAACGTATCTGTGGGAGAAGGGGTTCTCAACTGTGCTGGGCAGGAAAATAAAAAAGAGGACTGGTTTGAATGTTGCAAACGATGCCAGGCTGGCACTTTCAACCACGAAGCCAAAAATTCCTCAACTAGCTTCAAATATGCAACTCCAACCATCTCACTGATGCTCTTGACATCTTCGGTAAGTCATTAGAGATGCAAAATGTACTAATACAATGAATAAAAGAAATTATCTCTATTGTTTTAGTTTAGCCATACATATCAATGTTGACAAAATTTTGTGAAAGGGGTAACATGCCTAATGTGGCATGCTAAATTAGGTAACAAGCTGAAAAAGGTTGGGAACCACTGCTCTAGTGCAATTACGTGTGTATGTTGTATTAATTAATTGTGTTAAAAACACGTACCGTCACAACACCCAATTCAGTTAAATGTAATGATGTTCAGTCTAAGCTGTACCTAAAGAAAATATTCCGCTTATCACCTAAAATGCTTATAATACCTACCACGTCAGAATTTATATGTATCACCAATAACTACCTCTTAAGTCATCATTGAAAAAGTGAAGTTGTGTGAAGTGAAGTTTTATTTGTTTCCCCATGTATATTTAACGTTCATTGCGTGATGTGAATGTTTACGTATACCCGTAGGTACTGCTGTTCTATCATTTACTATGTATAGAATACCTACCACTTAAGGATTTTATGTTAAAACATCTGTAAAAACCAATGCTGTTACATTTCTTATGTACCAACTTAATTGGAAATATACGTTTTTGTTTGTTTGTTTGTTTAGTTTTTTCAGTTCATGATATGAGCCACCGTGGTCGAGTGGTCAGCAGCCCGTGTTCGGTATAGGATCTCTGCTTCATGTAGAAAGACTGCGGGTTCGAACCCGGATATGGACACGAGCTGTTTCTCGTATGCCGCGCCGTGCACTCAACCCGCTAAGCTCTCAACTCCTCGCCCATGAAGACGCCCATCAACCTCCCGGGATCGTCGCATGGAGCTCAGCATCACCCTTACTCCTAGAATGTTGTGGCATAATGTATAAATTAGTAATTGGCACCTCAACGGCGACGTCTGAGCTTGAGTGAGGGATGATGCGGGGGCAGCGTCAGTTGCGAGTTGGGCCCTGTCGTGTGTGTATCGGTATCGTAGTTGTGGAAGCAAGAAACGGCTCAGGTGCAAGTTGCAGGCTGGTTGTTTGTTAGAAGTAGTCGTTGCCGTGGAGATCTGTACTCGTAAAATATTATTCTAAGTAGATTCAGTTACTAACACTAGTATACGGATAATCGTCACGCGAGTAGAGGTTGTGTGTCACGGTCGAAGGTTATTGATGTCGCATCGTCCACGTTTAGAGGACATTCATCCGGTACGAGAAGCAACGCAGTCTGAAGACCAAGTCTAATAGAGGTAAGCGAATTCATGTTAGAAATACCGTAGAGTTGCAACTGTTGAATGTTTAAATGTTCCACCTTGAATGTGTTCGACTTTAGTATGTTTAAGGTTAATGTGTAACGCTGTGATGTAACACAGTTCGCTCTTTTAAAAAAAACAATCTTTATTTCCAATCAAGTACACAGTAGTACACATTGGTTTTTAAATTCTTAAGGTTAACATTCTTAGAGTAAGGATGATGGTGAGCTCCATGCGACGATCCTAGGATGTGTGCGATGATCCATGGGCGAGGTCTTAATTGCTGAGGTCTTACCCATAAGTGCGAGCTCACGGCGTGAAACGAGAAACAGCTCGTATTCATTGCCGGGTTTCGAACCCGCACGCAGTCTTTCTGCACAAGCAGAGACCCGATACAGAACACAGGCCGCATACCACTCGACTACGGTGGCTTGCTCTTAGCTCTTTAGCTCTTGCATGAGCTCTTGTACGCTCTTGTAACAGAATGCGTTGAAAGTCAGCTAGTGGTAGACAACCATTGTCTCAGCGCGTTCCCTGGTTCTGGCCCCATTCCTGTGCCTGCTGTTGTCATGTAGACATTGGTGTCTGTACTATAACCAAATAAATCTGGTTAGCGTAATCACGCTTGTGAGATTTTTCTAATCTTCTAACAGCAACTACCACTCTTAACAACATGTAAAGTTGTTGCTGTTTGGGGAATTTTAAGCAACTAACTTTAACAAAACCTAATCTAACAGCCCGTGTGACCTTACTCAAGGAGAATAAAAGAACTCGTCACAGGAACTCAGCTTGGTATTCAAGAAGTTGGCACGAGAAATAGCTTGGGAAATCTTGGGATGATTGAGCCAGTCCAGAGCGTCCAGATGATGGTTAGGCCAGTCCAGCTTCACGGATGAATGGCCAGGCCAGAGCTATAGCGACTGTGGCTGGGACTTGCACGAGCACAGCGAGTACAGTAGGTGCAGTATGTGGCGTATAAGTGTACGAGTGCAGCTGGTATAGTATAGTGTAGTAGGTAGGTAAGTAAGTGGCTTGTTATAGGCAGGTGTGTGGGTGGTAGACGGTCCCCCAAATTCTGCACGTAACGTGAAGTGGTGAGTACATATACACGGATCATAACCACATCATAAGTCCCATTGACAATTCCCAAAATATGCCAGGATAAAGTGCAGAAGGCGGTACTGGTTAACGATTGTTCAGTAACCAACTCACCATTTAATGAGTTCTTGGTTTCACATTCTTACAGTGAGGTAGGAGTTTTATTAAATTGATTTTATAAATTATTGATAGAAGCAGAATTAATTAATATATATCCTTGGCATAAGTCTGAAGGATTTGCATTGGGTTTTTTTAGAAACCAATTTTAGCAACATGAATCAGGAAAATTGACATTAGATAAAAGGTTCATTCTTAGCCTTTCAATATTCTCAAATCTGAATTAGGTAATGACCACAAAATAATTGAGTTTAGACCTTCAAAGAAGTAGCTTTTAGGTCTGTAAAAATATTAATGCAGAGTTTCTTTCCACATATAAAAGAAACATAATAATTTTTAGGGTGACAAAATTAGGGATAAATGATATAGCTGTATATTTAAAAACAATATGATTTTATGAAAATTTACACCTGAGGAAATTGCAGGCTAGACTTATAACTGTCTTTAGGATTGACCTGTTCATATGAGGTCCTTTGAGAATAGCGATGAACACAATGTTTGAAAAGAATATTGAATCACCTACTATAGCACAGTCACTGATTTTTCAGAGTTTTCCAATAGAAACAATTCCTAACACTTGACTTTACTCTAATAATTCACAGTGAAGAAACCCACACTTGAAAAATCTAAACATCACCAAAGAACACAGATACACTGGCAAGTTAAATACAAAAATTAAGACAAGTCTAAAAATACTTAAGACATAGTATGCTCACCTCCACTACTCACAAAACGGATTCAAGATAGCAACAAAAGTTAGTGGCGTGGGATCAGTTATATGTATATAGTAATGCGGACCGGAAACGATGGTAAGATCCACGAATGTTGCCAGCCTAATAGTCCTTTGTTTTTTTTTGGAACGCTCAGATCTAATTATTTAATATAAATAAAATATATATCCCTGGGTTGTCACTAACCTTGTTAAAGAGACTAAAAATAAGGCTAAATTCTGCAATAATTATTACGGCTATCTCTAGTGAGATTAATGAGATAGATGCTAACTTATATTTAATGAGATAAATGCTAACTTATACATATTTTAATGAGATAAATGCTAACTTATATTTTAACGTGCTATTACAGAGATATGAACGGTACATTGAGTGATACCGTTCATGCTACATTACCTCCTTCGTCCGCGACAGAAAGGTCGGTCCCGTTTAAGATTTATCTGTAACGGGAAGGTATGGTAATAGGGCGACCGCTTCGCGACTGCTGTTGAACAGGTTTGTTCGATATTACTGGGCGAGAAAAAGTTACAGTGCGAGTCTTCACGTTCAGTTATGAAAGAGGAGTTGGCTTTGTTACAGGTGTCGTCGATGGTACTGCATCTGCTCTAGCAGGCGCAACTGCTACACTGTTGGGATTAGGAGCATTGAAGATAATGAGAGGGTTACACTGTAGTTTACTAGGCAACGAAGCAGCAAGTGGGGACACGTACGACGGTCTGTACGTAGC
>VCRD01003142.1:23239-37696 GCA_006783055.1 Trinorchestia longiramus
GCATGTGTTGTCGAGCCCCATTCTTGAATAGTTACCCCTAAGTCTTTATTTTCTTCCATGTATTCAGCTCGTGGTAGGCCTCTAGCGCACGGTGCCTACGCTGATGGTTGGCCCGTGCATTTTACTTGAGTTAGCCCTTAAATTTCATTTGTATTGTATATCAATATTTCAGCATTAATTTGATTACCTAGCAGAGGAGCACAAATATTTTACATGTAATTTTAATTGTATTTACCGTGTTATGCAGTATTTTATGTTTGCATGCGTTATTTTTGCAAAAGGAAATAATTCACTGTCTTAGCTGATCTGTAACCGTATGTTGAAGAAGCATTGTAAGCAGAGCGATCAATAAACACCTCACATCCCAAGGTCGAAAGCGTTTCCTTTCTCCTTTATAAATAGGTTTTAGTCCTCAGAGACATCTCGCCTTTAAAGGGGTTTAAGGAACCACCTTGGGAGGACAAACTATTACATATAGTTTTGTCGCAAAGGAAGTCGACTGTCGTAGTTGAGCACATAACAGAAATCCTTCTGGTGCTCTAACGGATTAATTACGGCGCAGACAGTCATACGCCTTCCTAACGGTACCGCCGTAGCTGAGCACATAACAGAAATCCTTCTGTTGCTCTAACGGACTAAATACGGCGCAGGCGGTACCGACACACACACACGAACCTCAGGAAGGGCAGATAAGCAAGTGCCCCCCGAAAAGGTAGCTGCACAGAAGACAGTCCTTTTCTCGAACCCTGCACGTCGATCGCACGACGGTATCGACAACTACGTTTAGACTAGCTGGTGCTACCTGACTAGGCTGACTCGAGAGTCTCTCATGCTCGACCATGGTGTCGGCTATCCTAGCAAGTTCATCTATTGAAGTGCCAAGAGGTTGAGTTAAAAGGAAAGGGCGAACATGACTTGGCATATAACCCATAAAAAGCTCAGTTAGCAAAAAATCACTGATCTGAAAGCCCTGGGCAACTTTTCTGAGTTCTCTGAGTATTTCAGAGGGAGAGACATTGTCTGATACTGATTGCATACCTGATCCCTCAAATAATGTCTTAGCTCTAACTATAGGAGGTACCTGCAGTTTAGAAAGTAGTCTATTTTTAAGACAACTATAAGGGGTATTTGGATCAGGATTACTCAAACAATCCCTGACAGATGCTGCTACTTCTACAGGCAATGCTGCAACAAGGCTAGAAAATTTAGCTAACTCCTCATCAACACCAGCACTTCTAAGCATAATTTCAACTTGAGTAAACCAGACTTCTGGTTCACTACTGGAGAATTGGGGTTAACGGATTGTCGCTAATCCATTCGGCTGATTGTCAGGAACTGTCTGCTCCATTGTAAAAAATATATTAAATTGTTTTGTTAAAGAAATGAACATGATAGCAAAAAAAATAAATTTTTATAGAGGGTTAAGATAAAATTATTTACCCTCAAGTAGCAAAAATATTTTTCTACCACCCAATCACTGTAAGAGAAATGATTAGCCACTTGACAAAATTATGAAATGCCTACTGAAATCCCTACCCAAATACTACTCATGCAGATCTACCCTACACAGTTAAGAATTGCACAAGTTCTCAAATTAACCTCAAGCAAGGGCACAGGCAGATTTCTTCAAAAAATTGTGTCACTCTGGGGATGTCACCAATGTAAAGTTGTTGCTGTTTGGGGAATTTTAAGCAACCAACTTTAACAAAACCTAATCTAACTGCCCGTGTGACCTTACTCAAGGAGAATAAAAGAACACGTCACAGGAACTCAGCTTGGTATTCAAGAAGTTGGCACGAGAAATAGCTTGGGATATCTTTGGATGATTGAGCCAGTCCAGAGCGTCCAGATGATGGTTAGGCCAGTCCAGCTTCACGGATGAATGGCCAGGCCAGAGCTATAGCGACTGTGGCTGGAGACTTGCACGAGCACAGCGAGTACAGTAGGTGCAGTATGTGGCGTATAAGTGTTCGAGTGCAGCTGGTATAGTATAGTGTAGTAGGTAGGTAAGTAAGTGGCTTGTTATAGGCAGGTGTGTGGGTGGTGGACGGTCCCCCAAATTCTGCACGTAACGTGAAGTGGTGAGTACATATACACGGATCATAACCACATCATAAGTCCCATTGACAATTCTCAAAATATGCCAGGATAAAGTGCAGAAGGCAGTACTGGTTAACGATTGTTCAGTAACCAACTCACCATTTAATCAGTTCTTGGTTTCACATTCTTACAGTGAGGTAGGAGTTTTATTAAATTGATTTTATAAGTTATTGATAGACGCAGAAATAATTAAATTATATCCTTGGCATAAGTCTGAAGGATTTGCATTGGGTTTTTTTAGAAACCAATTTTAGCAACATGAATCAGGAAAATTGACATTAGATAAAAGGTTAATTCTTAGCCTTTCAATATTCTCAAATCTGAATTAGGTAATGACCTCAAAATAATTAAGTTTAGACCTTCAAAGAAGTAGCTTTTAGGTCTGTAAAAATATTAATACAGAGTTTCTTTCCACATATAAAAGAAACATAATAATTATTAAGGTGACAAAATTAGGGATAAATGATATAGCTGTATATTTAAAAACAATATGATTTTATGAAAATCTACACCTGAGGAAATTGCAGGCTAGACTTATAACTGTCTTTATAATTGACCTGTTCATATGAGGTCCTTTGAGAATAGTAATGAACACAATGTTTGAGAAGAATATTGAATCACTTACTATAGCACAGTCACTGATTTATCACAGTTGTCCGATAGAAACAATTCCTAAAACTTGACTTAACTCTAATAATTCACAGTGAATAAACCCACACTTGAAAAATCTAAACATCACCAAAGAACACAGATACACTGGCAAGTTAAACACAAAATTAAGACAAGTCCAAAAATACTTAAGACATAGTATGCTCACCTCCACTACGCAAAAAACGGATTCAAGATGGCAACAAAAGTTAGTGGCGTAGGATCAAGTATATATAGTAATGCGGACCGGAAACGATGGTAAGATCCACGAATGTTGCCAGCTTAACAGTCCTTTGTTTTTTTGGAACGCTCAGATCTAATTATTTAATATAAATAAAATATATATCCCTGGGTTGTCACTAACCTTGTTAAAGAGACTAAAAATAAGGCTAAATTCTGTAATAATTATTACGACAATCTCTAGTGAGATTAATGAGATAAATGCTAACTTATATTTAATGAGATAAATGCTAACTTATATTTTAACGAGCTATTACAGAGATATGAATGGTACATTGAGTGATACCGTTCATGCTACAAACAAATGTTAACCTTAAGAATTTGAAAAACCAATATACTAATGTCTTTGTACTGTGTACTCGATTGGAAATAAAGATTGTTTGTTTTGTTTGTTTGATTTAATTTTCGTCTCATATATCTCATTATTTCATTACAAAATTCAAGGTTAACTTTTATTTTTGCGTTTCACTTCATTTTTGAGAACATAAACATCGTTTGAGTTATTATCGTCATGAAATATACTCATCTCCCTTAAGAACTTTCCCGATAAATTACTTGAAGGCCCGATGGTAAATCTTTCGTGTATCATTGAGACTGAAATAATTTTTTTCTTTCATTCCTTCCCTCAATCGAAACCAGATTCTCCTTAGCTTGAGCATTCCTCACCTACAATTCAGGTTATTTAATAAATTATAAAACATTCATACTTGAAAATAAAACAATCATTTTGCCCGTCTGAATTGAAATTTATACATTTTCTGTTACATTTTTTTGCGAGCGTGTAGCGAAGATTTTTCAAATAAAGTTTGGCGTCATTTTCAGTTCTAGCGGGCATTCAAAAGCAAGTCCGAGTTCATTGCCCAGCTAGGCCAGCCTGTGTTTGGCCGCCTCTTGAGCCTCTAAGGTGGAGGTGAATGTTGTTTCAAGTCAAAATGAAAATTGAGAATCAATGTTCTTGCACTTACTCAATGTAAAAAGCAAGTGATGAGTTAAATATTTATAATTGTCACATAAATTCCATGTGTCTTTATTTAATTTCTAGACTAATTATTTCATAATATCTTGGGCACTTCAGTAGTACTGCTCACCAACTCTGCAGCATGGATTGCACAGCCAGCAAGAAGCCTACACTTGTGTTGCACGAGCTGATAGTTACTGAACTGAAGAGGCTGTGTCGCAGGCATGACTTCATCAAGCAGGAAGCTGCACCAGAGAACTTTGTGCATGGTGAGACTTGATTTTGGCCTGCTGGCAGACGAAAATAGTTTGATGATGTGATGGAGTATGAAGTTCAAGCAAATATGTGTAAAAGGCAACAAAATGTTAGAACAATTAATCATTTTCACTCGGTGCTATAAAAAGTATCAAGAGTTATGGAAGAAAAACTTTTGTTAGAATCCATTTCAAATTTCTTGTTCAAAAACTTCTAATGATGAAATGAAAGATAATGCATGACCAAATGAGAAAAGCAACAAAAAACTATTTAATCATGTTTACTCAATTGGTTTCTGAGAAAAATTTCGTTATTAGCTTTATCTAATGAAAGTATCACAAGTAATGGAGAAGGAACAACAGGTATGGTATTAATTTTTAGGGTTTTAATGCATGTTTTAAACCGATATATATTTAAAAATTTAGCAATAAATCATAGAATTCTAATGCTGAAGCTTTTGCTGTTGTTAAATTATTATGTTGTAAATAGTGCATGATGTCATATGAATGTACAATGTCACACAAGGTGAATGGCAATATTCAAATTAATTCTGATATTTTTTTAAGAAATGTTTTTGTTTCTGAAAATATTGTTTCCTTTTCATTGTATAATTAGCGTGCTCCAGTGTAGCCTTGCAATAAACTTATTAGTAAAACCCTAGGATATTTTAAATATGCCAATTAATCATAAAACATTGTTTGTATTGTGAAATAAATGTTTTCACAATTATGTTTGCTATGTTCTATATTTTAATGTTCTCTTATGACTTGCAGTTGACAGACCAAACCGTGGGAATCATCCCCAGGCAATGACCATCAAAATTGAAACACCTGAAGATGAGCTGGACGACATCACAGTGAAGGAAGAGCCCATCGACTGGGATCAGGAACCTCAGGTGCAGCAATTGGTTGTCCAATTGCCCTTTGATTGTTTTCATCACCTTCACATTATTCCCACTTAAGATTTGGAAGTATCTAGACAATCTCATGGTCTAATATGTCACTCTTTGTGACCAGTTTGGAAGACGTTCATCACGTCATTGCTACCAAGTACCCTTACAGTATATATGATTTCTGTTAAAATAAAATTCATTATCTTCCAGTATCCATTGGCACCGTTGAATAAATTAGTTTTCTAGTATTATTATTGAAGTATGTGCGTAAATGAATCTTATTTATATTATTTCAATTATTCAGTCTTTGCATGTTAGTGAAATAGTATCTTAAATAATGTATCGACTTTAAGACGATAATCTAATTGGTTGTTGATTGAATTTTTATACTGTTTTAGTACCAGAGTGAAAACAATCGCTATGTAGATTATATTTATCATACAGGGAGTCCTTGGGTTACGAACGAGTTCCGTTCTTATGCACGTTCGTACGCCGATTTGGTACGTAAGTCGAAACTTAGTCCTATACGTCACGGAATTATGCACTTACATTCGCAAATTATACTGATAATAAAAACATGTACATAAATATAATATAAACAAAATATAGTGATCTGACTGGTAACTGGAGAGACGGGCGTATTCAGAAGAGCCTGCAGCTGGAGAGTCTGGACAGGCTGAAGAGGCTGGAGCGTGGAGATGACAACAAAAGCTACAATCCAATATGGTGAACTAAGTGAGCCTCTTCCTCGTTTATGCGCCTCGTTACCATGTTCTCAGCCGCGCGAACAAAACATCTAGTACTACGCTCGGTTTGCAAGCTACGAACGGATCACCATAATGCGGAACTTGAATTAAGAGAATTTGTTGACGCTCGTTCGTTACGGCGAGTTGTCTGAAGTCGAAATACCTTAAACCGGGGACTCCCTGTACTTCCCATTTTTTCTAATACTGGTTTTATATTTTACACATTCTCATTCAAAAATTCCTTTAGGGGTATTATCACTTCTGAAACATTTTGAATCGTCCTATTTTTTAGAGCCTGTTATTTTTTCCACCCTAGCCACTGAGTCTGACTTCCTAATTCACTGTTTCATTTAATGCTTTCCATTGGGCGTATCCACTGTCAGTATGACAGTTCCTTGTGTATTTCCTGCATCCCTGGTTTCATGAGCCATTTTATATCCTGCTTCAATGTACAGTCAGCCTCACTAAAATTATTTCTACTGATAAACATTTTGTGGCGAGACGGAATAAAATATTTTCCTACATTTTATTATTTTATATTAATAAATATAGAATACTTTGTCTACTTTTAATTGTACTATGATTGATTGACGATGAGTTTTTTCTCTCTTATAATTTACGTAATATTGAGTTCAATGTATCGTTTTTCTGCTTGCTGCATGACAATTAAATGCAAGAAAACACCTCATCATCGCACTCGGAGGTACTTGAACCCTCCACAAGAATGAAATTATTAAAAGGTTCTCAATTTTTCAATAGCAGTCGTGAGAAAAGGATAATAAACACACAGGAAATTTAATATGTATATTCTTTTAATAATCACAATGGGAAATGCGAGCAATCTACAAATTTTTGGTAGATGAAGCACAAGTACAATACCCTCTTCAACAGATCAACTGTTAACAAATTAATTGCATTCCTAAAAGCTGAATAGTCACGTGCACACAAACCAATTGAAATCAATGAAACATTCACATGAAAATACGAAACTTTATTCCATCTCTAAATTCATCTATCTTGACATAGTATTAACCTTATTACATATTTGCCATTTACACTGGAAACACAACACTGGTGACGAGAGTATAACTAATTGACACTTGCGAATGATACCTTAATAAATCCCGCTATTTTTCCTATCACACGCCAGTAGATTTAATAGCATTCCCACGAGTGCTACACTATTGAATATTCCCTTAATGCGCACGTTTAGTGCACGTGTAGAATCTACTGTCGTTGATCGGTATGATAATTTTACTCTAACTCCCTTTTGATTACACTAACCCTCATCCTATCTGACCCCTTAAGACGCAAAGCTTCTACCTTCGCATCTCGATAGGTTAACCCTTCCTCTTCCAAGCTTGGTATCCTAATCCTCGTTTCTGTGAGTGTTGTCCTGTTTTATGTCGCATACCTTTCTCTCTTGTTTCTTTCATTTTTGCTGTGGTTTGGCGCTTTATCACACTCCTGCATGTGCCGTTGTTGAGCCTGTGCTGCGTTGCTTTATCAGTTGTTTAGTCTAGCGCGCTGCGACGCTGTTCCTGCGTGTTGAGCGCTGAAACCCTACATTTGAAGCACATACATATGCTTCATAACATCCCTCATACCTCGTATGCTTCATAACACTTCACAATTTCATGGCTTAATATGTATTTTTATTTTTTTTCCATTTGTTCAGCCTTTACCGCCCAATTGTGTATAGTGGACACCGAGTTTCACACTCCTGCCTGCCTCATGGTCACATGTTTCTCTTCAGCATGTTTTGATTTCAATTTTTCTGTCTCTCTGGTAGTTTGTGATTGATCTAATGTTTCATTTTTTGTAGCTATTAGGAACAAATTAAGTCATGCACATCTCCTTCTCAGGTATTACTTTTCGTGAGCTATTAGCTGCCTGGAAAGATTTGAAAATTCAAGTTGGCATATTTTTGTCAGAAACGCATTCACAGGGGATCTCATTTGCTATTTTTTGTCTATTGTCTTTTGGTACACGTATTGTATGTGGTACATCAAATACTTGATCTCGTGAAGCGTCTGAGTGCATGGTGACAAACTGGTCTTCTGCAGTAGCCTCTCACGCTGCTGCTATCATGACCAATCTGATTCCTGCCCTGAAGTTTTCGGTAGTTTTTGACATGAATAGAAATTTTTTTATTGGGTTCAGAAATTTTGATTTCTGTGTCAGTTTCCTGTCATCGATGCTTTAGATATTGGTTGTTTAACATACATATGTAGTTGTACTGTCGAGTTCATGTGGAATTTGTTCATATATGTAGAAACAGTTAAAAAAGAAAATAAACATGACCTTTCCCTTCGATCGAAATTTTCTTTGCAAGTAGTTTTATGTTGATCTGAATTTCTATTTGCTCGTTTTATAATTTCTGTGTTTATAACAATTGTTAGAGAAAGAATTTCAAAGACTCAGAAAAGTACTTATTTCCTTGTCAATTACAATCCATACATGGTATCCGCACTTGGTGTTGAAGGAATGTTTTTGTTAAACTATCTTAAGTCCTATAACATAATTCGTTCGTACAACTGACACAAGTTACTTATCACAGGCTAGTTCTAGTGCAGTCTCTTCTGCCCTTACCTTCACGAGAGGAGTACACGAGGCCTGTGTTGAGGCACATGCTGGACACACAGAAGCGGAAAACAAGGTGAGAGAAGGCGACTCTGGTACGTGCAACACAAGTACTGTTCATCCACAATCAGCTAGAGCGTCTCGACAGACCACGGACTCGCTAGCACCAAACGTGTTTTGTGCGAACAGCGACGTTGAGGTCAGACCTCCTGACGGACTCGTGACGCAGCAGTCCGTGTGTGAGCTTTGTGATTCCCTACTGTTCGGAAGGACAGCCTTAGACAGCACCTATGCTCCCAGCATAAATTGGGAGTGTCATCTGAGGGTGAGTTGAGTGGTGATTCTTGTATTGACTTACCCCGTTTGAAACGAAGCGTGGAGACGACACAAAGTGAATGCAACTTGTGCAAATGTCAAGGATGTGATTATCGATGCTCAGATAGAAGCAAAATGAAGCAACGTGAACTTGAACACGGTTCACGTAGACACTCCAAGTACGAGTTGTGTGACTATTCCTCTGTCTGTAGTAGTGACTTGAACAGACACCGAACTAGTAAGCATAAAATAGGTAAACGTTTCGAATGCGAGTTGTGTGAATATTCTTCTGCTACGAAATGTAGTTTAAAGAGGCACGAAGCCAGTAAGCATGGAAGAGAGGAAAGGTTCAAATGCGAATTTTGTGAATATTCTTCTGTCCAAAAAAGTCATTTGAGAGGGCACCAAGCCAGTAAACACGGAAAAGGGGATCTGTTCGAATGCGATTTTTGTGAATATTCTTCTGCCTGGAAACGTCATTTAAATGAGCACAAAGCTAGTAGGCACGGTAAAGGAGAACAGTTCAAATGCGAGTTGTGTGAATATTCGTCCGCCAAGAAACTTCATTTGATTGCACATCAAGCCAGTAAACACGGAAAAAGGGAACAGTTCAAATGCGAGTTGTGTGAATATTCGTCCGCCAAGAAACTTCATTTGATTGCGCATCAAGCCAGTAAACACAGAAAAGGGGAATAGTTCAAATGCGAGTTTTGTGATTATTCTTCTGTCTGGAAACATTATTTGAAAGAGCACAGAGCCAGTAAACATGGAAAAGGGGAACAGTACAAATGCGAGTTTTGTGAATATTCATCTGCTCGGAAAAGTCTCTTAAAGGAGGAACACCAAGCCAGTAAACATGGAAAAGGGGAACAGTTCATATGCGAGTTTTGTGAATATTCTTCTGCCAGGAAACGTTATATAAAGGAGCACAAAGCCAGTAAACACGGAGAAGGGAAACAGTTTAAATGCGAGTCCTGTGATTATTCTTCTGCCCAAAAAAGTCTCTTCAAAGAGCACCAAGCCACTAAACATGGAAAAGGGGAACAGTTCATATGCGAGTTTTGTGAATATTCTTCTGCCCGGAAAAGTAATTTGAAGGAGCACGTGGATGGAGAACTGTTCGAATGCGAGTTCTGCGAATATTCCTCTGCCGTCAAATTGAGATTGAAAACACATACAGCCAGCAAGCACGATGGGGATAAACTGTTGAAGTGAAAAGTGTGTGAAAAGATATGCCTTTAAAATAACTAAGAAGCAACACAAAGTTCATGAGCGTGGCGTGGGTAAACTATTCAAAATAGAGTTAATTCTACAAATTCTGTGCTTTTAGTAGTAAAATTAAGGGACACCAAGATAATAAGATGGACGGAAGGAATGTATTTCAGTGTTTGCTATGGAACTATCTTTTTGTCCATAGGAAAGGTCTAAAGAAACGTAATGACAGTAAGCTCAGCATCAGTGAACTAATGTGAGAGATCCATCTCTATGTCTCTGCCTATACGTTAGACAGAGGCTAACGAATAGGCTAGCTATTTGAATGAGGGCTGCATCGCGAGACAAGTTGAAAAGGATAAGATGTTTCGAAGAACTATTTGGGTGAGCTGTTGAAGTTTTTGGTAGACGATTATTCTTTTTAGAAAAAATGCTTCTCAACCACGCCGAAGTGTCAAAAAGAGTGTAGAAAAACTACTCAAAGAAAATACTGTGCTGGGAAATTATTTTTGAAAAAATTCAAGGTTAGCTTTTAAGATACAATTAGTCGTATATGATACTTGTAGATAGGCAATCCTAATCATGTCATACAGAAGTAAAACCGCTCACGACTAGTGTAGCATTCAATTGTGATGTGGGAAGATGATTGGCACTTTCGTTTGTTGTGTTATGTGTCAATTTTTATTGTTCAATTTACATCTGCAATTACTAAACGCAGATGCGCACATTGTGTGCCCGAGTAAGTGGGCTCTGTTACTAGTACATTGCGTATTCATGTAGTGGAGCATACCGGCAGGTATTTTTACCCTTTTGATACTGACGGTACATATAAGTACCGCTCCAATTGTGCACATTTTAAGATGCAGAGCAACACGTGTGTCTGTGCAAACGCTGGTAGGGCAGTGCGAGCTACAGTTTGATCAGGAAAATGCAGTGACCGTAAAACATCACAGAGCATCTTTTTTCAAAATTTTAGGTTAAATTTGTTGAAAAGTTTTTGATATTTGCATCATGGTACCGAAAGGGTTAACCTACCATCCTGTTACATCTCTTTTTCAATGTGCTGTTCGCTCACTCACAGAAATGTGTAAATTCCCTGCATGATATAACTTTAAAAATTTAGGTTCTGCGTTAAGTATAGTGAAGCTGTGGGTTTAAAAATTCATTTTCATGTTGCAGTTCAAGACCCAGTTGAATACATTCAGTTTGCTTCTCTTGTGTTAATACCGAGTTTGTTTGTAGGTATTGGCACTCTCACGACTATTTCGACGTTAAATCTCTTAATTTTTATCTTTAGTTGTCTTACATTGAGAATATCCAAGGTGACAAACGTTTGTATCTGTATATCTTTATTTTAATCTGTAATATTGTAGTAACAAATCTCCCATCTAAGATAAAATCTAGTTGCCGTTTCGATAATTCTACTAACATAGAACATGTTTATGTATCATCATTACCTTCAAGTATTGGTAAAACGTCGGGATAAGAACATGCTATTTTAAAGCCTACATCAAGGATTGCATATTATGATACATTATGTTTCAGAAAGTGCCTAATTACCCAAATGTTCCGACTCCACTACGACTAACCGGAACCTTGAATGAAATGAACCATATTACCCCCAAATGAGACTAGGATGGGTTATATTTATAATGGTAATATAAACTTGTTAAAAATTTTCTTTGAGCCTAATTAAAATAGTTTAGCTCTAAGTTGATAGTGTTATAAGTGCCTTACTCACACTGCATGCTTGAGGTTAGGTTAGTCCTTAAGGTTTTACGAATGCTGTTTTTTCTAACCTCCAGTGGGCTATCAAAATGGTAAATTGACATAGCACAATTATACTACTAAAAGTACTTAATGATCTTACTTATTTCTCCACATAATCGCCGAAACGGATATAGCCCCATTGCCCCAGGTACGGACTGTAGAACTTAGCTGCTACGATCGATGCTTCCGTGTAATGTGAGTTACGAATTGCAATCAGTTTTATGTTAGCAGAAGGACGTAGTGCTGCAGAAATCCATCGCAGAATGAGCAAGGTATACAGTGACAACTTTAGGAATGTTAGTGTACGGGAATGGTGAAGAAAATTTGAAAAAAGGCGAACCGACGTCCGTGAAAAAGGTGGACGTCAGTTCGCCTTCTTTAACACGTTGACTCCGAAGTGGTCGTATGTGGACCACTTAGGTTAGGTTCTGTAATTTTTTCAGATCCTTCTGGTGACTATGCGTACAAAGTGAAGATTTACACCGGCCAGGCAATCGGAGGCAACGTGTTAAATTTTCTACATCATTCTCGTGCACTACACTTAGTAATAAAATACAAGTGAAATTAAAAGAAATCAGTATTGTGTAGAAATATGTAGGTTGAAAGACGCTTAGCTCAACGGTGCTATTGCTGGTGATGAGGAGCCTACTCGTCCTGTAGCTTGATCGAGTAGAAAATGAAAAAAAGGAAATAATCATGTACCATTAAGAAAAGCATAAGGTTGAAATTTAATCAAAAGAAAAAGTTATAGAACAAGTAAATAACCGAAACTTGAAGACTGTGACTCCGCCTTTATAGAAGAAAAACACCTGAGTTCTACTCGCCAGATAGCTCTGAAAATGAAAAGTAAATATATAATTCCCAGATCCAGTTATGCTGAAGCTTCTCCGTGGTTTAGCTCGGCAAACTGCCTCGAGGTAGTTGGGTCTCCTCTGAGGAGCTTACACTTTTCCAGCATATGATGTTCCGGGCATGACACCTACTGCTTATTACACACTTAACTTCACCATAGCTCACTTTCTGCTCCGTTTGCATGACAAGTATTCTTGGAATACTTCATAATGGAAGCACTCTTGAGAGCCAGTAGAGTGCTGCTTGTCGCAATTAGCACGTACTGTGGTCTATCACTAATCAGCTCATGCTAGTACTAGACGCAGGTTGCACACACTTTTCTTTAAAATCGGCACGTTTTGACTCTATGATCTTACATCTGATGCTTGAAGTAGCGACGGGATTCTGATATGTATAGTCGCACATAACACTTCGTCCCTCTTATTTCCATGAATTGTGAAAGAAGGCACTGGTCGAATGTTAGAATATATATTGTGGAGGGTAGTAGGGCGCTATTTTCCATATTATTTTCCAGTACAGAACCTTCACAACACACTGCAGTAACTCCTCTAAGGAGCGCTCTTCAGTGGAGTGTTAGCAATTTGGTGACCAGATTAAGCCCTTGATTTCGTTCAGGTTGTTTCCACTCCACTTGGCTGATTGTTCTTCATGGAATGACCCAGGGTGGCATTTGACTTATTTTAGACGAGACTGACTCACAGACGAAAAACGCTGGGATGCCACCCTGTTGTATGTGTGTTTCAGAGGGCATTAAAGCCGGTAACATAGACCCCAACTACAGCTGGCGCTAAATTTAAAGTCAAGTGTGCGGTTACGTCAATGTTCACGCTGGCCGCGTGACAGGTTTCCAAAAAGAACACGAGTTTGATATAGATTGCGTGCTTATAAATTCTAGAGATCCTCTCTCAACGTCGTTAATATAATTTTTTGATTGAGATGCTAAAATTAATTCCATTTGTTTATCATGAAACTGCAAAATGGAGCAAAATAAATGCGAAGGATATAAACAGAAAAAAACATTGTAGAGACGAGTCATGTTTTAATAAATACTAGTGCATCCACATGTGAAAAAATTCACGTGTTGTATACTGAAAGAGGCTAATAACGGAAAAAAGCGTATATTATGGTAATTCTGTACCTTTGGTATCCACAATACAATGCTTACAGTACATGTATTCCCGTTTTATTGAAAAGCTACTACTGAGCATAGGATAAACACTTTATTTCAGCTTCTAAGTAAAGCTTCGATTTAAATTAATTCCTCTATATAATTCAGCAGCCAGGTGGGACACGAAATGTTCCACTATCCCATTACACAATTATACTCAGTTTGTTGCTTGTATGATTGGTTGCCTGGTCTGTTTCTCTGTCACGCTCTTAAGGATTTAGTTTGGAGAAAATTTGTGTACTGAATAACAAGATTAGATACCATGAAATTTCATCCCTGAATTAGATGGCAAATATACACCATGCAATAATTTTTTAGACCATCTCTTTGTTAATTTTATGTAGATTATTTCTATTTCTTTGAGCGTAATATTCGATCCTGTGAACGGCTGTCAATCTCCGTAGCCTGCTGGAATCACAGTTGACGAAGTTTCAACGACACAAAGACGAACATATGGGTAGAGGAGATAACTTGCAACCATAGATATGGTAAGAACTTCAACGCATCAAAAGTTTCTCTGTATTGAGACATTTAACACTGTTGTTTATAGTATGTGTCGATACCGTCGTGCGGTCGACGTGCAGGGTTCGAGAAAAGGACTGTCTTCTGTGCAGCTACCTTTTCGGGGGGCACTTGCTTTTCTGCCCTTCCTGAGGTTCGTGTGTATGTGTCGGTACCGCCTGCGCCGTATTTAGTCCGTTAGAGCAACAGAAGGATT
>VCRD01003142.1:39549-52072 GCA_006783055.1 Trinorchestia longiramus
TGGATCTCAGCGATCGACATACTAAATCAACATCTAGGCATGAATGTTACGCTGAATTATACTCTGTGATCACATGACTAACAACAAATTAACCTTTACCTCCCTTGCACGACGATGATGATTCCCTCACGATGTACCCTTCACTAAATTCACGAAGCGCTCGCCAGTGCACTTCCCAAGCCTAACATAAACTGCGGATGTTGAATGTTGGAGGACTCTCACTTCCCCTATTATAGATTGAAGACAATGTTGGAGATGCCGATGACTCTTGCAGACTTGTAGACTAATGTTGAAGACGATGCCAATGTCTCTCACTAATGTTGAAGACCAATGTTATATGTTGCCATTGCTCTTCCTTACAAATGCAGACTGATGTTCCTCGGATGATGATGATGCTATTGTTAACTATATCTTCCCTTGAATTGAACATGTTGATGACTCTTCGATGAATTGTTTCTTCACAGCTTCTTCTTTGAATTATTGTCTCGCCGCCAGTAAAGATGAATATACTTCCGACGATCGTTGACAGCACAACTTTGCCGACTTGCCGCTTGCCATGGCGGCAAGCGATCACATTTTCCTAACGTCCTTCTTCCTCTGAGTCTCGAACTTGAAGTCCCTCCCGTCTCAATGCGTGTGTTTATATGTGAGTTACCCTCACCAACTTCACGAAGCAGGCCTATAGCGGTTGGTTCTAACCGTCCGACATTCCTGAGCGCCGTCTTTCCCACGCATGTCCGCTACAGCTACGATTTCACGACCAACATTCCTATGTTTCTGCCTCTACATCCCTTATATATATATATCGATATATATACCTATGTATTCATATTCATGACATAGCTTTTTCTGTAAATAGTTCCTTAAAAACTGGACACGTGGAGGTAATTCATGCGGGGAAGGAAAATTTTGAATTTATATTTACTATTTAATCCGAGAAAATATCGCTACCCAATGTCTTATGCATCAGAAAATTAATTTTATTTGCATTACAACTCTTCACATATCGCTTGTACTAGGTACAAAAATTTTATTTTATTTAACTATGTGAGGGATTTCTTAACAGGGTTACAAGCACCCCACGGGAAGGTGCGTAAGTATATTCCTAGGTCTTGAGAAGTTTTTGAAAGTTGGAGTTGGAGAGGGAGGGAACAAGAAAATAAAAATTTCAGTTGGAAAGGGAGGAACGATAGCTTTTAGCATATCCCTTGAACTACCATTTCTACTGTCACCAGTTTGCAGTTCGTGGAGACTTTAACGTCCAAACAGAGTTTGTGGAAGTATCTGATATCCACAGGGTTGGTGGGGGAGGAATTAGGTAACCCATGAACTAAAATATGCACACTCTATTGCCTCATCCTCTTGGGTTGGCTCTCAGAGTGCCGCACTGTCACTCCTCTCTCCCTTTTCCTGAGTTTTCTGGTAGTTGCAGCGACCGGAAGCAGATCCTGGACGTCCTCTTTGCTACAACCGAGACCGAAAAAGCCACAATTTTGCATAACGCAACTACAGATGACATCAATGAAGAAACCACATCGCTTGGTCGATCTCTTTTTGTCCAGACGTTCATCCTATCTTCCTTGTCATATTCCACGTCTTCAATCATGGTCTTCATACACTTCTGAAAAAAATGAGGTTCTTCTGGAGGTCTTGTTCAATTGAGTCGTTGTGGACCGCACTGAGGAGTCTGATGATAGACTGAGCTGGCTCTAAATAAACAAAAACAAAAACGTATATTTCCAATAAAGATGGTACGTAAGAAATGTAACAGCATTGTTTTTAAAGATGCCTTATCATAAAATACTTAAGTGGTAGGTATTCTATGCATAGTATCATTGATGATAGAAGAGCAGTACCTACGGGTATACATAAACATTCAAATCACGCAATGAAAGTTAAATATACATGGGGAAACAAATGAAATAATAATCGAATAGCATCGAACGATAATATGTTATATAATAAGTCTAGTATTAATCCATTGTCTCAACAAAATATCTGTTCCGCAACTGACCAAATGCGTGACTCAAATGCAATGAAAATACCATCAGTTCACGCTAATGTGAGAAACCAAATCGCATTTCACGAGAGTAACGTGTTATATTATAAGCCTAATGTTAAGAATTCGTTTAAGCAAAGTCAAGGTTATGCAAATAACATTCCGTATGCTATTAGCAATTCTCATAGGCCTATAAATTGTTTTCCTCAACTCGCAGTGCACTCCAATGTACGTAAAAAAATTACTTATGATGAATCGCTGCACCCTTTACAAATAAAAATTTCGCATGTTATCCATGAAGTAAATAGCAATTTGGATCTAACAGCAGTTCAACTAGCAAATGTCATGAGATTTATGATATATGCATAGGTTTTCATATATCGGGGCGATCATGAGATTTATGATATATGCATAGGTTCCATATATCGGGGTGATGTGTAAATTGTATGTATCGACAGCTACGTTAGATGTGTGGGACTACAGGACGCAGTCGGTACAGCTGCGTAAGCAAACGCTTAACGGTCGGTCAGCAAAGCTCGAGAAATATGCTGAGCTCCGCAAGATTTTGACTCATAGGCACAACAGATCGGTTGAGGTATGGAGATTGAGACGCTGCGACAGAAAGTAGAAATGAATAACAAAAAAAGGGTAAGCTTGTTTAAGAAGGCCATGAAGCGAGAGATAGGGGGACTTAGGAACTAGATCTCGTCGACGATGTAGACTGTTGGGACGGAGAGCAACAGGGGAAATAACGGGGGGCACCGTGATAAGAGGGAAAATTAGCGGCTTCTTTAAGGTGTTATATCGCGAGTGTTAACATAGTAACCCCTTATCAACAGCGAATCTCCAGCATAAGGGCAAGTTTAATATTATTATTTTCTATGTGATTGAGGTTAGCGACAAGGTAAATTTCGCAAATTGATTTGAACGCCATTTATTTAACTAAATTGTTCCTTGTGCTCATTTAATTACTCAGTCATCTGGTATGTGATTGATCTGTAATGGTGCACTATTCAAATAGGATATCATGTGCAGTTCATATTTCAAAATGTGGTAGCTAACTCACATTTCCCATTTCGTGAATTTTAGAATACCATGTATTAAATTTTCTCTGTGTATCTACCTCAATTGCTACTGCTCTGTCCAATATTTATTTAATAATTAATCAGTTATTTGAACTAAATTCTATCATAAGTTTATGTGATCTGACGCAGATGAGTCCCACCCGAGTCCCCACTCAAATCTCAGAGCAAGGCAATGTTAGTAAGAGCGTTAGTTTTGATGGCTCTCTGCATCCTTTGCAAATAAAGAGCTCACACGTTCTCCACAAATTAAATAGCTACCTGGCCCTTACGGCAACACAACTGCAAAAAATCTTAGAAAAACGTGTACCACCTAAGCCGACATCAGTCTCCACTGCTCTATCCAACATTCAGTTTATAATTGAACAGCTATTGAAACTAAATGTCCACATCAGCTCTTACGACCTTATAACTATAACTTCCTCCACTATTTCTTCCTATCCAAATTATCAGAGACCTCTTAACACTTTACTTGTGGGAGACAATATTCTCTCAACAGTTAAAAGAAATGACATCGACACCACATGCCGAATCCAAACCATCTCATCTGGTCAAGTTAATGACCTTCTGCATACTATAAATCGGATGTCAAAATTTAAAAATTACATAATCTGTTTCCGGGACCTGCACTTTTAACAATCAGGCCTGACTCAAATCAAAAAAGTTATTGTGACAAAACACTCTACTACCCGTACTTATATAGTCAATTTCTGCAGTGAGGATTAATGAGGATTAGATTCCTTGTTTATTTAAAGGGGACTTACTCTTATATCTCTCTATAAGGTTATATTCCAGCTCTCTTGAATATTTTGAGATTGGACTGCCTTACTACTGCATTTCATTCTGATTAGCCTTGTCATTGCTTAGGTTTGCTACGGGAAACGCTTGTGTTTTTTATGTTTGTGAAGATGTGACAATTAAGCTCAACCTTCTCTTCCAGACACCTGGCGGTCCTGCTCTCATCTCTCTCATCTCTTTCATCTCACTCGTCTCTCTCTCCTCTCTAGTCTCATCGTTGCTTTTTAAATCTTAACGCTTGATCACATTCTTGATCATATTCTCGATCATATTCTCGATCATATTCTTGATCATATTCTCGATCATATTCTCGATCATATTCTCGATCATATTCTTGATCATATTCTCGATCATCACTTCTAGTTGTCAATCTCTTTTAATCGTGGACTACGGATGTCTTCTGTCCACCAGCTGCCCTACAGATCAATAAATAAATAAAAGCTGAGTACCCGTCGTATCATTGAATTCCCCAACTAGAGGTGTACCAGACGACTCCCTTAACCTTACATTCTGATAAATTGTTATTTGCCCAACAAAGAAAACTTAACATTGGGCTTATCACCTCAAAACCTAACATTGGTGACCCAAATGTGTGCCTCCACTTAGGAAATTCTTGATTTTGTTGTAAAATTTTGGCTGTAACTAGGTAACTCATTTTGATTATGCAGATTGGTAAGCCAGGCAAATCAAAATGCCATGTTCTATTTTGATTCTGTGTCGTGAGGCTGAGAGCAGGACATATTAACAAACTGCATTTTGTATTCTTACGAACAACTGTGTATTCTTTTTCTCATTTTTTAATGTATTAGAATTTTTTTTAGCAATTTAGTTGAACAAATTTTGCCATTTCTTTTGCATGACTAATTACATACTGTGTTGTGGAGCTGAGGCTATCACAGCGGCGCGAGCATAAATCTACTATATTACGAGACAAACAGCTAACCTGTTCTATTCTATCCATCTTCTCTTCTAGTCTTTCTTAAACCTTTATCATGGCTAAAGCTAGTGGTAATACCCATTCTACACCTAACCAACAGTTTAGATTACCTGCATTCTCATCAGAGGAGCCTCAGATGTGGTTCACTCAAGCAGAGACATCATTCCGCCAATTAGGTATTACTGATGAGGAAACTAAAGAAACAAAACAAACAAACAACTTTATTTCCAATCAAGTACACAGTACATAGACATTAGTTCATTGTTTTTTTTCAAATTCTTAAGGTTAACATTCTTAGAGTAAGGATGATGGTGAGCTCCATGCGACAATTCTGGGATGTGTCCATGGGCGGGGAGTTGGGTTGAGGGCTTACCGATAAGTGCGAGCTCACGGCGCGAAACGAGAAACAGCTCGTATTAATTGCCGGGTTTCGAACCCGCGGTTTGTCTGCCCGAAGCAGAGACCTGATACCAAACACAGGCCGCAGACCACTCGGGACTTTGCCGGGACTTACTAAATTCTGTTGCGTCTCAACTGCCTTACCACCGAAAGTGGCGGTGTTAGTTGACCAGTTTATGACCAATCCCCAAGGTACTAAACCTTATACAGTTCTAAAGAAAAACCTTCTCAACAAATTACAACTATTTTGCTAGAATTCAGTCACTCGTAGATCAGTCACGTATGCAATGTGCATCCTCTTCCTTTCTGCCATCTATGGTCCTTAGCCATATTAGGAAAGTAGCAGCAGGGGTGGGTCTCAGTGACGTATTATTACGGGAGTACTTCACATCTCGCCTTCCTTCTGATGTCCAGCCCTTTATGGTGCAATTTCCTGACGACAAACCTCTTGACGAGTTAGCAGCTCTGGCCGATAAACTATTTGAATTGTCCCCTGAACCTCCTCAAGGTAACATTGCTATCTCTGTACCAATCACTCCTGCTTCCGTAACTCAAGTAGCCCCTGTAGTGCATTCAGACCAATCTTTGCGTGAGGAGATAAGAAGCCTGGCACTTGCCTTTGCAGAATTAAAAGCTGATATCAAAGCAGAACGCAGCTCACGGTCAGATACCGTAGCTGCCATTCAGACACCTCAGCCACTCCTTGTCCTTCATTATGTTGAAGGTGGGGTTCACTATATTCAACCTGTTGCACGATATGTTGAACCTCAAGACCAGTATCAGAGACAAAATGTACGTTATGTCCAGCCTGAGAGTGGGTATATCCAGCCTGAGATTGGGTACGCGCAACCTGAATTTATCTATTCACGCCAGAGTAGGTATAACCAGATGATAAACAGAGCTAGGAATTATAGCCCTGCAACGCAACAGTATGTGCGCAGTCAGTCTTTTAACGTAGCTCACTCACCAGCTCGCTTACAATCACGTCCAAACACTGGATTATGTTGGTATCCCTTGAAATTTGGATCTCATGCTAATAAATGCGGTTCCCACTTGTGCCCCAAATATGGTGAATTCCAGTCGGGAAACAAATGACGCGACGTGTGAATGCGAGTACCACGTCGACCCCTAATTTCACTCGCCTGCTCAGGATCTACGACCCTTTCACCAACCTAAAATTTTTAATCGATACAGGTTCATCTGTCTTAATAATTCCAGCAACTGCTTATGAAAAACTGAGTAATGGTACTAATAACCTCTGTGCTGCAAATGGCACACCCATAGCATGTTTTGGATCGAGAGAGGTGACTTGTTCTTTGGGCTTGAGACGTGATTTTAATTGGATGTTCATTATTGCTGCTGTTGAGCAACCTATCATTGGTGCAGATTTCTTGTATAATTTCGGACTAAGTGTTGACTTAAAAAATAAACTGATTAGGGACGAAACTTCCTTTCTTTCCACACCTCTGTCCCCAGTCAATATCACCCACAGCTTGCACTCGATTGAAGCTGCTTTAGATTCAAAATGTAAATTCCAACAAATTTTGGTTGATTATCCCGCTCTGACTAATTCTAATCTAGCAGTCAAGCAAAACCAGTCTTCAACAAAACATCATATCATAACCACCTGACCTCCAGTCTCTTCCCGCGCACGACGGTTACCCCCCGATCGTTTCGAAACTGCTAAGGCTGAATTTCAACGCATGCAGAATGCGGGTACTGTCCGCATTTCAAAGAGACCATGGGCAAGTCCGCTCATGATGGTCCCTAAACCCAATGGGGAATATCGATTGTGTGGTGACTATCGACGGTTAAATGCAATCACTATTCCTGATCGCTTCCCGATACCCCATTTGCAAGACTTCAGTGCCAATTTGCACGGTGCTACAATCTTTTCTAAGATTGACCCAGCTCATGCTTTCCATCAGATTCCCATGGACGAAGAGTCCATTCAAAGGACTTTTGTAATTACCCCCTTTGGCCTTTTCGAATATACCACAATGCCGTTCGGATTACGAAATTCACCTCAAACTTTTCAACGACACATGACTAATATCTTGTCAGATTTGCCTTACGCTTATACTTATCTCGATGACGTGGCAATTGCTTCATCCACTCCCAAACAACATAAGGAACACATACGAACCTTGTGTGAACGTCTCGCTAATCATGGCTTATTGATCAATCCCGCCAAATGCGAATTAAGAAAAAAGTCCTTAACTTACCTTGGTCACGAAATTTCTGAGCTCGGTTTAAAACCCCTTCCTTCTAAAGTTCAGGCTATTCGCAACTTCCCGAAACCTGAGACACAACGCGAACTGCGCCGTTTCCTAGGTTCCGTAAATTTTTATCATAGGTTCATTAGAAATTGTGCTCATATCTTGTCACCCTTGTCTTCATTACTTGTTCCCAAACGTAGGGGTAAATCAACACTCATTGTGTGGAACACAGACGCTTCACTTGCGTTTGAAACCATCAGGGAGAGTTTTGCTGTTGCTGCTGAATTATCTTACCCCATTTCAGGGGCTGAGTTCAGTTTAGTTGTCGATGCATCAGATGTGGCAGTAGGTGCTGTCTTGCAACAAACGGTTATTAGTCTAACTTCTCCCTTGTTATTCTTTTTACGACAACTCTCGCCCACCGAGCAACGTTACAGTGCGTTTGGTAGAGAATTGTTGGCTATTTACTTGTCCGTTCGTCACTTTCGCTTCATTTTAGAAGCGAGACATTTCGTTGTTTTCACGGAGCATAAACCTCTTGTTTCCGCTATTCTCATGCCCACAGATCGCCACTCACCCAGAGAATCGCGACACTTGTCGTATATTAGTCAATTCACCACCGATCTGCGTTATATTAAAGGTTCTGAGAACACCGTAGCAGACTGCCTTTCCCGTATTAATTGTATCTCTATTATTCCTGTACTAGACCAACTCACCTTAGACAGTATTAGCGACGCCCAAAAGGAGGACCCTGAACTGACAAGTTTGCTACAAGCAACTCAGAACTCCTTACGTTTGGTGTTAGCCAATGGAGTGTATTGCGACGCTGATCGTCCTAATCGTCCTTATCTACCTGTAACCCTTCGTAGAGCTGCAATGGCACATTATCACTCCTTGTCCCATCCTGGTACCGACCGAACCTTGCGTCTCATTGCCGAGTGTTACGTTTGGCGTTCCATGAGTAAAGATATCAAACATTTTGTACAGCATTGCCACGATTGTCAATCAAGTAAGGTCACTAAACTAAATCGTGCTGCCTTACAGGCTTGCGCTTTCACTGGTTATAAATTGGACTCATGGATTGCTAGATTTGGTGTTCCCTTAAGGATCACTCACGATCGTGGTGCACAATTCGCATCAAAACTTTGGGCAGACGTCTCTTCTCTTTTAGGTTGTGAAAATTTCAGCACAACTGCCTTTCACCCGCAGTCTAATGGCTTGATCAAACGGGTCCACCGCGATCTTAAGACGGCTTTAAAGTGTCTCAACAGTCGCACAGACTGGGTTGATCATCTCCCTATGGTTCTTTTGAGCTTACGTAATCTTTACAAATAGGACCAAAAAGCAACGACATCAGAGATGTTGTACGGGCAATCCTTGCGGTTGCCGGGTGACATAGTAAATCCTGACGTCTCTACGTCATTTTTACTTCAGAATCAGAACTCGTATAGTGACCGCCTAAAACGCTGTATGACGCAAATTCGATACGTAGCACCGCGTCCAACGCAGACTGTCGATAAATTAGACCCGGCGTTAGAAACGTGCACACATGTGTATGTTCGCGTTAATGCCGTGAAGCCTGCTCTTATGCACCCATATGATGGTCCCTTCCTCGTCATGAGACGCACTGCTAAATACTTTGTTATCGAGAAGCACGGAAAGCAGGACTCGATCTCTATTGATCGCCTGAAAGCCGCGTTTGTATCGGTCGCACTCATACCAAATAATCTTCCTCCACCTGGTGTCACTGATCTCTCTGTCGATGCTAAATCTCTGTTGAAACCACCTGTGCGTAGACTTGAATTCGCTTCGCAGCTTGCTGCATCGCTCCCTAGCAGTATACCTTGTAATCCTTTCCTTATTCCTAGCCGGTCGTTGAACACTCATTCTTGCCATTCTAATACGCCAGTTGTGATCTCGAGACAACCTGTTTCCAATAATGCAACACCTATTACTCACCTGTCAAAACTTAACTTGCAGACTCGTACTGTAATTTTGCCCAAACCTGTTCAAGTCTCCTATAGACCCCCCGATCGCTCGACGCGAAGTGGTCGCAAGGTAACGCGTCCTCTGCGCTTTAGCTAAGTTTTAAAACCGACTTTCCAGTCTCGAAATGAAGGAGATAGTGTAGCATTCCATCGCTGCTCATGCTCCATTTTCAAGTTATGCGTATTATTTAATCGCGTACAAATTGAATCGTACTTTTGACAAAAAATTTCCTGTATTTTTGTGATTATGTTTTTGTAACTCTAAGCGAGATTCTTATAAATTTTTAATTATAAAAATTCGGTGTATTTTGTAAAACCATTCTTAGTACTTAAAGAGCTGTCGCTATGGTTCTTTTTAAAATTTCACCCCTGAGAAGCAAATCAGGATCCTGACTCGACGTCAGTCTGATCGTAGCTTTTAGGAGATAACAACGTAACTTTAAAGTGCCTTAAAGTGAAGTGTTTTACAGTAAGTTTAGAAATAATTGTGTTTAGGACTTAGATATATTTATTAGTCTCACTATATTTTTCTAGAAATATTAGGTGTAGAATGGTTTCATATCATTTGTGTTAATTTTTGTATAATGTGCGTATGTAGAGACGACCTATGGTACATCCCTGAAATAACTAAGTTTTAGGACTTGTATTTTGGGATTTAGTAGAACAACTGTGGTCTTAACTAGTACTGAGAGTATTTCTTATCTAATCTTCAAATCTACCTTACCTTCTGTTCAAAAATTCACCTCTTATGTTGAGAATTTCTATTGCTCATCCATAGTGAGATGTTTCTTACATTTTGCGGTTACAAGCTCTCTCTGCATTAATCTAAATATTTACTTGAAATACTTTCCTTTTACTGTTCAATTGACACAGTGAACTTATTTTATAACCTGTTTTCTTTATTGTTCAATTTCTTTACACCCATCCTGAATAGAAGTGGGATCAGCTGAATATGGTGTAGCTAGACCATAAATTGGATTATTAGATTTAACTACAGACTGAAAATTGTCTTAAATCACAAACTTGCCTTTACATTGCATTCTATACTTAGAAGTAGAGATTTTTATATACATGTATTCAGCTTATAACTATATTGATTTCATTCCCTTGTAAAATAGATATATTTTATTTTTTTACTCATTGTGTGTTGCTTACGTGGAAGTATAGAATTCTTATTTAACTGTTCCCATCCAGGTATTATTGATATATCATTCCCTCTTAATATTATTGTAGTTTTTATTGTAAATATTTTCATCACAGGTCATATTTATCAAAATCTTAAATATCAGGGATTAACCATAATATTATGGTTTGCTAGGTGATATATCCGCTGAATAAAAATATCCATAATGTGCTATGGTATCACTAGTTGGTTTTCTTCATTTTTTACCATGTCTTGGGATGTCCATTATATTTCTGTGCAATGTTTAGGACGTATTTTGTTCTTGTTCTAATTAGGATGTTCTAATTGCTTTATATAGAAACTTTTGTCCATTCTAGGTTGCTATATTGTGCCCGTATCATGGCAATATTGCAGGATTATGGAAATTATTTTTGTGGTTACAAATTTTGCCCTTGCATACTTGAGCGACCTTTTTCACGAGACTCCTTATTGTCCAATCAACAATTGTGCTCATATTTTTAGTTACTATGTATATGAACCAAATAATCATTTCCATCTCTAGATTTAATTGATCCTAAATCAAAAGTTAAAAATCGACTTTGTTCAGTAGAAGAAACTGAGTTTATTAAAACTCAATTATCTTGTCTAGAATTCCATGTTCACTGAAGTAAATTTTGCTCAGTTTCTAGTCTTAAAAATAGACCTTTTTAATGAGGATTAGATTCCTTGTTTATTTAAAGGGGACTTGCTCTTTTATCTCTCTATAAGGTTATATTCCAGCTCTCTTGAATATTTTGAGATTGGACTGCCTTACTACTGCATTTCATTCTGATTAGCCTTGTCATTGCTTAGGTTTGCTACGGGTAATGCTTGTGTTTGTTTATGTTTGTGACGATGTGAAAATTAAGCTCAACCTTCTCTTCCAGAAACCTGGTGGTCCTGCTCTCATCTCTCTCATTTCTCTCATGTCTCTCATCTCTTTCATCTCTCTCATCTCTTTCATCTCTCTCATCTCACTCGTCTCTCTCATCTCACTCGTCTCTCTCTCCTCTCTAGTCTCATCGTTGCTTTTTAAATCTTAACGCTTGATCACATTCTTGATCATATTCTCGATCATATCCTCGATCATATTCTCGATCATATTCTTGATCATATTCTCGATCATTACATCTAGTTCTCAATCTCTTTACTGGTGGACTACGGATGTCTTCTGTCCACCAGCTGCCCTACGGATCAATAAATAAACAAAAGCTGAGTACCCGTTGTATCATTGAATTTGTAAGACCTTTGGAGTGCTACCAGCGCCGTTTTTGGTTCCGTTAAGGCAACTGTTTAGAGATCTTGCCTTACGTCTACTCGAGGTAGACGCCCTGTGAGTCGGTTAGGGCCGTTATCTCTAGTTATAGCCAGCTACGGTAGCGGTCTTACATAAGCTCCTACTCAAGTGCATAAGGTTGAAACACCGAGTAGAAGTTGGAACTCATTTATTGATAAACGTTACATAGGTATGACTTACAATTACTGAACACTGTGGATGACTAGATAGAGTCTAGCGGTAACTAAACTAGAAATGATGTACATGGAGATTTGTATTGAGGGGTGACTAAGCCACTAGTTGCTGGAGAAAATACGAGGAGGCTGTGTCGCGTTAAGGGGTGACTAAGCCACTACAAGTACCCTCCCCCTAGAGAGAAGGTAGTTCGAACGAAAAATTCTTGCGTAATAAACGTCCTGATTTGGTTCTATATGCGCGTTGCAAAACGCTTGGTGCTGGACGTAGTTGAGCTGAGACTGCGCTGAAGTCGTGCTGAGGCTACGCTTGAGCCGTGCTGAGGCCGTGACGAGACCTTGCTGAAGTCGTGGCGAGGTTGCGCTTAGGCCGTGGTGAAGTCGTGCTGAGGCCGTGCCGAGACTATGCTGAAGCCGTGACGAGGCCTTGCTGAAGTCGTGGCGAGGTTGCGCTGAGGCCGTGGTGGAG
>VCRD01003142.1:56643-67919 GCA_006783055.1 Trinorchestia longiramus
ATATATACATATATACGCATACATATATGTATGTACCAGTGTGTGCATGTCCTTACACGTGTGTATGTATGCTTGTATGTATATGAGTATATGTATATATTCATTTTTTTATGCATGTATGTATGGAAATCGAGCACAAAACTCAGTTTTTTCTCTCATTATCAGTTGTATATAAACATTTGTCAGAGAAAGCTTTCACTGTCATAATCAGGGATTCACTCGGAAACAGAGTAACAGTCCGTAAAAGTATACTCCTTCCTGCCGTACTGCAGTGTGTTCGTCCCATAAGGCTATAACCTCCTAGTAAATCAGATTCATCCCAGTATTATGTTATGGTTCCAGTACACGGTTTCTTCCTAGTACTCTACTGTCCTCTTATCACATTACCATCCCTCCAGTACAACGCTACTTCCCATATTGACTTCATCTTCCCTGTACACTCGTGTTTTTCCAGTACATTTATATTAAATAATTAGATCTGAGCGTTCCAAAAAAACAAAGGACTATTAGGCTGACAACATTCGTGGATCCTACCCTCGTTTCCGGTCCGCATTACTATATATAGGCTACCTGATCCCACGCCACTAACTTTTGTTGCAATCTTGAATCCGTTTTGTGCGTAGTGGAGGTGAGCATACTATGTTTTAAATATTTTTAGACTTGTCTTAACACGTTAAGTGCGGTGTGACCACCGGTGGGCACAGGGAGGATCCTTGTAGTGCAGGTGACCCACCGGTGGTCACAAGTGGGTATTTTGTATACCAACGAATATTATCGAATCAATGTAACTTTGAATGATAGTTTCTCTCACTTCAATGCTCAATGTTAATATTTAGGAGATAAATAATACACAAATGAATACTGGAACATTTTACTTGTGCTAAAATCATAAGAAAATATGATTTCCGTGAACGCTCCAGGCAAACTGTTCTGGCAAGACTTGGCATCTACCGCAATGCAGCTATGCACTCCTTTCGCGCGCCGCACTTAACGTGTTAATTTTTGTGTTTACCTTGCCAGTGTATCTGTGTTCTTTGGTGTATGTTTAGATTTTTCAAGTATTGGTTTCTTCACTGTGAATTATTAGAGCAAAGTCAAGTGTTAGGAATTGTTTTTATTGGACAACTGCGATAAATCAGTAACTGTGCTGTAATGTGATTCAATATTTTTCTCAAACATTGTGTCCATCACTATTCTCAAAGGACCTCATTTGAACAGGTCAATCCTAAAGACAGTTATAAGTCTAGCCTGCAATTTCCTCAGGTGTAGATTTTCGTAAAATCATATTCTATTTAAGATATGTGTGCTCAAGATATTTTACTCCTATGCATCAGAGATTGGAACCCCAGTTATGCTGTTACAATGATTTTAAAACTAAAACCAGATTCTGTTGACTAGAAAACCAGACTCTGTTGATTAGAAAATTAGTTATGCGTTTACAAGGATTTTAGAACTAAAACCGGACTCTGTTGACTAGAAAACCAGACTCTGTTGACTAGAAAACTAGACTCTGTTGACTAGAAAACCAGACTCTGTTGACTAGAAAACCAGACTCTGTTGACTAGAAAAACCAGACTCTGTTGACTAGAAAACCAGACTCTGTTGACTAGTTGATGCAAAATTAGCATGTAGCTATAGCATTTATCCCTAATTTTGTCACCTTCAGAATTATTAAGTGTTTCTTTTATATGTTGAAAAACTCTGTATTAATATTATTACAGACCTAAAAGCTACTTCTTTGTAGGTCAAAACTCAATTATTTTGTGGTCATTACTTAATTCAGATTTATGAATATTGAAAGGCTAAGAATGAACCTTTTATCGAATGTCAATTTTCCTGATTCATGTTGCTAAAATTGGTCTCTAAAAAACCCAATGCAAATCCTTAAGACTTATGCCAAGGATATAATTTAATTATTTCTGCTTCTATCAATAACTTATAAAATCAATTTAATAAACTCCTACCTCACTGTAAGGATGTGAAATCAAGAACTTGACTAAATGGTGAACTGGTTGCTGAACAATCGTTAACCAGTACTGCCTTCTGCACTTTATCCTGGCATATTTTGAGAATTGTCAATGGGACTTATGATGTGGTTATGATCCGTGTATAAGTACTCATCACTTCACGTTACGTGCAGAATTTGGGGGACCGGCTACCACCCACTCACCTACCTATCACACTCGCTGTGAACTCACTCACTCTACCCACTTACTATACTTACTGCACTCGTACACTTAAACGCCACTTGCTGCACCTACTGTACTCGTTGTACACTTACAAACCACGGTCGCCATTGCTCTGGACTGGCATTCATCCCTGAAGCTGGACTGGCCTAATCATCATCTGGACGCTCTGGACTGGCTCAATCATCCCAAGAAGATCCCAAGCTATTTCTCGTGCCAACTTCCTTGAATAACAAGCTGAGTTCCTGTCATGCGTTCTTTTATTCTCCTTGAGTAAGGTCACACGGGCAGATAGATTAAGTTTTGTTAAAGTTGGTTGCCTAAAATTCCCCAATCACAACCAAACTTTACACAGTTTTACGCTTGGTAAATTCTCCTGCAAAATTTTCAATTTTAATTCAAATTACGGTCGTAGCAACGAACGCACAATGTCATTTTGAGTGAAAAAACAAAAGCTCATCCATATGCCGGTCATGTGAAAAAATTATTTATCCTTTTGTCCTTTTCCTAGAAAATACTAAGACTGAGAGTGTAATGTTCAACATATCTAATTAACTACGAAATATTTTATAAGATTAGCTTGCCAAGCATGTCATGCTTGTACTAATCTTAATTTATGGGTAAGTGATGGACGAAAAACTAAAATCCGTCATCGAATTTGATCACAAATCGTGAGATATGGAATAAATTACGAATGCCACGTTTAAGCTTCCACAATAGGGAATTTTACGTTGTGAAAACATATTAAGCTCAGACATGTGGTAATTGAATCTACAGTTATGAGTAAGAAGTAAACACGCAGATACGTTTTACCCACGTTAGGAAGGCATCTTTTAAAGGGGAGAAATGTGCTTAGGCTCAAAATATTCTACCTGCTCCCGATAGCCGTGAAGAAAGAAAATATGATCACTTTTTGTTACCAGACCTCCGTTGTGACGCGGAAAAAAACGTCAGAGGTAGCTTATGATTGACCAGTTCTTATGTTCACTCACAAAACTAGCTCATTAGAACTTCAAGGTGTCAGACAAACGTCCATGCGCTATTTAATCGCGTAGACTGTTGTACGGGACACTCCGACCAGATGTGCGACCTCACTCACTTTGTTTCCGCACAAAGAAGTGCAGACACCTCCACCCGTTTATTCTGCTGGGAAGCCATTTTACAGTACACATTAATAACAAAACTTTATTTTTTAGGTCAAATTAACATGCTTTCATATGATATGCAGCGAGGCAGGCTATGAGTTGCCAAATGATCAATATTTTTATTCGAAGGTAAGTGCAGTTTTTTTGGTCCACCCGGTAGACGTGAAAGTAAAACAGAGCAGCTCCCTTGAAGTACACGAGCATTCCACCTCTGTAAAATTCCCAAGCGATAAATCCTGTTAACACTAAATTAAACACATGTTAAACAAATTAGGACGTGATATCACTTAAGGGCTGTTCATTTAATATAACTTAAATTTTAAGTCACAGTGTCTACTACAGAAATTACTATTTTAGAACAATTGTGAAGTTAGCACAATAAATATACTGTTTAATCTACCGGGTAGCATGTAATACCCCTTTTCAGAAATTTAATAATGAAAAACCTTATAAGGAAAAGAGATAAGGATAATTGTCAATTATGGCAGGGTTTTGAAATTTATTGAAATACTGTATCTATTCTACTGATTTCCATGATATATTGCTCGAATAATTTGAAATAGTTCACTCTAAAAATAGTGCACTCCACGAAAAAGTAGCGAGCAAAAATTATAGAGCTCTACTTTGGATACAATGGATCAATCATAGTACACAGCAATCACAGGAATAGTTTTAACGATGGAACAAGTCCTGAACAAAATGGCGTAAAAGCAATGGTCTCTAAATTCAATTAAACCGGTTCAACAACAAATAAGCAACGCTATGGCAGAACGAGGACCGTTCGAACTGATGTTTCAATTTGGCTTGTTTCAACGAACTTTGCTGGTCAGCCTACCGCTTCAACAACGAAACGTTCCACCTAATTGGGAATGTCTCGCACGTTACTGCAACGTATTCTGCAAGAAGATTTAAAATATCACCCACAAAATTCAACTGACCCAAGAGCTCCACCTCACAGACTACCGAAAGCGGGCTGATTTTGCTCACTCATTTCTGTAGTTTACAGGAAATTAAGATTTTAATTACTCCTAATAATGACGCATGAGTCTCTTTTTCACCTCGATGGTGGCGTCAATAATGAAAATTAGAGAAACACCCAAAGGAATTCACACACATTTACTTCACCCAGCTAAATTAACAGTATGGTATCGCATAAAGTGATCGAAAATTATCATTTAATACTTTCAAACAGGTAATGATGGTAATACAGTAACTGTGAATGAAAAACGATGTAGACTCATGATTCAAGATTAGTTATTAATTGTGGGGGAAGACATGGACAAGGAAAATATCTAGTTTCAACAACTTGGCGATTCGCCTCATTCAACAAGGGTATCAATGGTCTTTCGGACTAAAATTTTTCTACTCTGAATAATTTCACGCTTTTGCGACGTGCCGTGGACCCTGGATCTCCAGATTTAAGTCGACATGAATTTTTTCACTTGGGATATTCGAAGGGAAAAGTTTACATCGTAAATCTGCATACCATACGGGAATTTACCCTCAAAATTATTTCGGTAATTTACAGGTTAACTCTAGAGATGTTGACTAAATTGATGGGATGCGTTATGAAAAGAGTACGTTTTTGTTTGAACAATAACAGACGTCATCTAATTGATGTTATTGTCCGGGACTTAAGCGTGTCCCGTAGGATAAATGATGAGGTCGTTGAAAGTTGGGTTTATTGAAAACGCCGTGATCTGAGAACAAATCACAAATTAAGTTTACAGAACTAATTATTTAACTTAAAATCAAATACTTTGACATAGTACTGGCATCTGAAATGGCACACCTGATTATCTTTTCAATGTGCATACACTAGAATGTAGCTCAAACACAGTACTGGCCATTGAGGCTGACTGAAAACACTGGAAGCTACACTGAACTAGGGTAGTGGTTTTTTATCTCACAGTTGCAGCTTAAATGACAAGTTGCTACCACTTGTACAAACAAATATCATTTCCTCTTGCAACAGTACCAGCATAAACATAATTCCTTTAGAAAGGAAAGCATCTAGATAACTGAAGGTGCAGGTATAAATAACTTGAGGTTTACTAACCTCAGTGCTAAAGAAAAAATATCTTCTACATCACATTTAAATGCCTGAGTGTCTCTACACAAAAGGGAATTACCTTGCAAATGTCTTACTCAAAAATACAGTGCACTATCATGATTGAGACATCGAAGCACCAGTATTGCTTAGAAAACATATAACTGCTGCAATTCAGCATCACAAAAGAAAAAAGAAATGGCTACCTGTATTTAGCAACAGGAACTGTTTGTTGTGCAAAAACTCATACACTTGAGCACACTGAATTAAAAATATAAAAATTGTGTGAGGAACTTTCTTTCCAATGTTGGGTGGTGTGAAAACCTATTATACCTACATTGAACACATTATAATGCTGCTGTAGACCAGAAATCATTTGTCTACATTAGACACTGTTACAAAGAAAAATCCTACACTTAGAGCACACTCAATAAAGGACACAACATTGTCTAAGGAACTTTTCTTCCTGATGTAGAAAAATCATAGACTTAAAACACACTCAATAAAGAACACAAGTTTGTCTAAGGAACTTTTCTTCCTAATGTGGAAAAATCATAGACTTAAAACACACTCAATAAAGAACACGAAATTGTCTAAGGAACTTTTCTTCCTAATGTTGAGTGGTGTGAGAACCTTTTGCAACTACATTGAACACATAGTAATGCTGCTGTAAACCAGAAAACATTTTCTACATTCTACACTGAATGTTGCTTTTCCTGTGAATAGGTACCAGTTTAATGAATGAATTGACCATGCATGTAGAATGCTTTTCGGTAACTTACTGTATGACCAGGACTCTATTGAGCAGGAAAGGATGGACACTTAATTCATCACAAACACACTGATGAGATAACTTCCTGGCTTACATGAAATAGCTATGCTGATACTTGTCAGTATCCCACATAGATTCTACAGCTATGTTTTTACTAGAAAGCTGGTGATTGAGCATGAAGGACTAAACACATTTTATTTATCACAAACTTGGATGAGATAACTTCCTAGCTCACATGAAATACATATACTGATACTTGTCAGTATCCCACATAGATTCTGCAGTTATACTTGTACTAGAACGCTAGTGATTGAGCAGGAAGGAATAGACACATTTAGTTTATCACAAACACAGATGAGATAAATTCTTGGCTCACATGAAATACCTATACTGATACTTGTCAGTATCACACATAGATTCTACAGCTATAACTGGCGACAAAATATTATATTAAATGACTCTAGCCCCCTGAGCATTCCTCAGTGTCACATATGGATATCACAGTCGACCTCCTGTCTATATAGGCTGTTGCTGCATTTTCACAATTATGATAATGCACAGTTATGATAACGATGGTATCAACAGGCTTATGCATCTAGGTATACTCACGATTGCGTTTTTCACTTTTACGCATATCTTACATTTTTGGTTTGGTGTGGACTTAACACTGTTTTTAAAAACGATGCTGACTACGGGCTACGTGTAGCTTGGATGATGGTGGGACAGACAACAGCTACTCCGGCACGCCGCTGGCGTCACAGCGTCTCGGAAATGCCAGCTAACGAGTATCCCTCTGTCCATTTTTCTTCTAATACAAATTCCAATTTATTTATATTTATTATATATCCTGACCTGTCAGGACAGTTATACTCTATCCCCATTATGAATTAAACTTTGAAATTTTCTCTATAGTTTACACTTACCCAATCTCCTCACCTATTAAAGCTTTTTATTTATTAATTTTCTAATAGGGTGTGTTACTTATTCGTCACATTGTACTTCCGATGCAAATTTTCAGGCAAACAGTTTACTTGTTTCAAGCGATGTTGTACGATCTTAAGCACCTGAATTTTTGTTATGAAATAATTTTATAAGAAATATTTAAGTGCTGTTTTAACTAGCTATGAATATTAATTATGCATAAAATCTACAACATTTTTGTTGTCAGTTCTAGGGGGCATAAAAAAGTGTTATATCAGATGAATTCAATTCTCATTTGCTTAAACCTCGACTGCTAGGCCAGGAAACTGTACTTCGGTGCCTGATTGCACCGTATAAAATTATGAAAACAGAAAATAAAATTTCGATTCCTAGGAATAACACAAGGATAAAAATATCATTTATTTGACATGGTAAGTTTATTTAAAAGTCAACATTTATAGGGCATAGCAAAATCATAAGTAGAAATAATTTCAGAAGTTTTCAGTAGAGTGTGCACTTATATTGTTTTTATTTTTTAAAACCAAATTTTTATTACAGCATGCAAAAATTTATTTAATGAGATATATGATGAAAGAACAAAAATTTCGAAACATAGTGTATGAGAGAATGGGAAGTTGTAGGCAGGGGTCACTAATAATAACATAGATTTTGCACTACTCCTCTATGCTGTAAGAAGCTTCTACAAGTACATATATGTTGAATAGAAAAATTTAAATTTGAGTGATGTGTATAATTGAGGATTCCAAAACCATAAGGGTTCAGGAGCTGGAGCAGAAACATTCCGCATTACACGTGTCACTAGAATTGCCGAATCGTTTAACATTTCACGTAACCACAAACTCGTTTAACGCTATCATAACATCAAATTTGGAAACCAAATTTTACTTATTCTCGACAGTTAAACTTGTAAATTCACGAAGTTTCTCTGAGTTTGAAACTATGATTTCGATATTCATCGTAGATTTGATCGAAGCCTCCATTCTCCGCGCAGTCCTGAACCTGATCCCGCAGGACAACGGCCATTCTCTTTGTTTTGCTACATTCCTTACCGACGGGAACTATCAGCGTTCTTCATTGTGGCATAATGTATAAATTAGTAGCTGGCACCTCTGTCATGAGAGTTATGACATATTCATAGGTTTGCATATTCCAGGCGATGTATGAAGATATCCATGAGTGTTCACTGTTGTGATACTCTCTAGCTGAAGGTATCAAGTGTTGAGAGGTTAACCGAAAGGCAAATTCGAGGGAAGGGAAACAAACGAGTGCCTGCACTTGAGAAGGTTCGAAGTGTTGAATTACGTTAGAGGTGTGAAACTATAGAGACCGCTACGTAGTACCCGCAGCGCAGACAAAGGGCCTACACTTGAAAAGGTCGGGCTGTTATGTTTGTAGCAAAAAGAACCGTCAGCGAGAAGAAATTTATGGCTAAGCATCGTGTGACTCAAGAAGCACGCAGTCGTGAGACGCTGAAGGTGATTGAAAAGTGGGCGGGGTATATCACAAACGTTAGAAACCTATTGAAACCATTGGACAAATAGGGAAATTGGAAAAACGCACTTGGGAGGAGCAAGGCTCATATAAAAGCGGTAGTAGGGATAGATGAGGGGACTTGGACTTGGGGTTGGGAACTAGATCTCATCGACGATGTAGGGTGTTGGGAACACACATCTTAGTCTAGGCCCCAAGGGCATATGGGAAATAAGGGAGACACCGTGATAAGAAGGAAAATTAGCGGCTTCTTTAAGGTGTTATATCGCGAGTGTTAACATTGTAACCCATTATTAACAGCGAATCTCCAGCATAAGGGCAAGTTAATATTATTATTGTCTATGTGATCGAGAGTAAGGGTAGGGTAAATTTTGTAATTTGATTTGAACGCCATTAATTTAACTAAATTGTTCCGTGTGCTCATTTAATTACTCAGCCATCAGGTATGTGATTGATCTGTAATGGTGCACTATTCAAATAGGATATCATGTGCGGTTCATATATCAAAATGTGGTAGATGACTCACATTTCCAATTTCGTGAATTTACAATAGCATGTATTAAATCTTTTGTGTGTATCATTACCCTCATCTTGCCATTGAAAAGAAGTACTGGGGATATCTTTTAACATATCATGTATTCAGAGGATTAGAGTCCCTCTAGTGCGATTACGTGTGTATGTTGTTGCATTAATTAATTGTGTTCAAAACACATATCACCACACCTCAACGGGGATGCCTTGGCGTGTGTGAGGGGTGTCGTTTGAGGAGCCTCAGTTGTGGGTTGTGCGCAGCCGCGTCGTGTGTCGATTCCGTATTGGTGTGAGAAAGACAAGGCTCAGGTACAGGTTAAATTGCTGGTTGGACGTTGGAAGTAGTCGTTGTCGTGGTGATATGCTCACGTAGAATATTAGACTAAGTAGATTCAGTTACTAACACTATCATAGGGGTAATTGTCATGGGAATAGAGGTTGTATGTCACGGTTGGAGGTTGTCGAATTCGCATTGTGCGCGGGTGGAGGACATGCATCCGTTACGTGAAGCAACGCTGACTGAAGAACAAGCGAATAGAGGTAAGCTAATTTGTATTATAAAATACCGTAGAGCTGCAACTACTAGTTTTAACAACAAGCTATCTAGGCCTACTACAAAATGGCGAGTGGTATTTCAAGAGATTTTATCAAGCCATTTGTTGGCGAAAGTGATGTGATGACTTGGTTAGAGAAAATCACCTTGGCTGCTCGACTGCAGAAAGTATCTGATTTAGCTATGTTTATCCCATTGCATCTAGAAGGTGATGCGCTTGCATTGCATATGGAGTTGATGCTAGGTAAAGCACAGGCTGCATGAGACGTGTGGCGCTGTAAATAATTTCAACGGGCGAAGTTGCTGCAACCGAGCCTTACATTAGCATTTGAAATCATTTTCTATTAATTATAATAGAAAAATTCAGAGTTAGAGAGTGAAATTTCCCGATGTAGGATATTTTAATAATTCGATAGTAAACGTTAGTCGTTGTTTAGTTAAACATAACATATTTGAATACTTAAATGAGTGTGGCGATATGGTTAGAAATATATCTACTTCTCATTAATTGATTATGCAGGGTGGCCCATGAGTAAGGTACCTTTTTTAAAATTATTATAGCTATACAACTAAAAATGGTAGAGATTTGGTTAATTCAGAATGAATGAAGAAATTTCAAATTTTAACAGAAATTCATAAATGAAATAATAAAATACGTTTAATCATGGAATACAATATTTTTTAAATGACCTCCATTATTAGTCAAATAATGGCGTGCTCTTTCAACAGTGTTGTTCATTACTTTCCTTAATGTCTCCGGGTGAAATATTGATCTCTTGAATGATGTTTAGTTTCAATTGTTGTAAAATATCAGGCATTTCAATATAAACATTTTCCTTTAACAAATGTAACAGCATTGGTTTTTAAAATTGTCTTATCATAAAATCCTTGAGTGGTAAGTATTCTATGCATAGTATCATAGATGATAGAACAGCAGTACCTACGGGTATACTTAAACATTCACATCACGCAATGAACGTTAAATATACATGGGGAAACAAATGAAACTTCGCTTTTTCAATGATGACTTAAGAGGTAATCATTGCTGATACATATAAATTCTGACGTGGTTGGTATTACACGCATTTTAGGTGATAAGCGAAATAGTTTCTTTAGGTCCAGCTTAGACTTGACATTACATTTAACTGAATTGGATGTTTAACATCCGAGAAAGACCGAAAAAAAAAATTATGAGAGCGAAAACTTAAAACATAAAGTTGTGATTGTTATTAAGTTGAAATTGTAATTTCTAATTACTGGTTGACCGTATGGTATGGCTTACTGATGATCGATTTAATTTAATCATTATTACAGTTATCTGTAAACATCGTGTTTAATATGAACGGGCGTTACATATCAAAGAAAGAGAATAAAACAATAAAATATAACAGCGAATATGTCGAATTTTCAATACTTAGATGTTGATATAGATAAAGAAAGCTGTAGTAGACTAAAGTTCTGAGGTTTCACAGTCATTTATTGTAGCAAAGCAATTACTGACATTCACGGATAAATTTTTTGATTATGCATTTGATAAGTGAAAAAATAACGTAAAGGTTTACATATACATATATATATATATATATATATATATATATATATATAT
>VCRD01003143.1:27540-39980 GCA_006783055.1 Trinorchestia longiramus
CAGGACGCTGGTGCAGAGCTTGTGCAGAGCAGGACGCTGGTGCAGAGCTTGTGCAGAACAGGACGCTGGTGCAGAGCAAAACACTGGTGCAGAACAGGACACTGGTGCAGAACAGGACACTGGTGCAGAGCAGGACGCTGGTGCAGAGCTGGCTGCCGGTGCAGAGCTGGCTGCCGGTGCAGAGCTGGTTGCCGGTGCAGAGCTGGTTGCTGGTGCAGAGCTGGTTGCTGGTGCAGAGCTGGTTGCTGGTGCAGATGCATAAAGGTGCTGTTTTGAGTGCAAAAGCCTTGCCCTGTTTCACTCAACTAAAGCAAGAGTCAACGCTGAAGCAGATGGAAATGAGTAATGAATGCAAACATTTTTATAGGTGGCATTTGATTGATGCGCTATTTAATGAATTTTATGTTCATTAAATTTGCCATCAATAAATGCTGTATGCGACCAGCAGGATGTCCTAATCATGTGATGCACAATCTTTTATGAATGCAAACTCGTTAAGTGTAGTTAAAACTGGAGGAAGATAATGTTCAGTAAACATGAGAGTTACTAGGTTCCATAAATACTATGTTCGAATGATGTTGTGTTCGATACGTGTGATGTATCTGAAATTAGACTTTTGATGAATGTAATGTGTGAATGGGATTCTTGAATTATATGATGTTCAATATATTCGTCGTAATCCAGCCTCATTGTAAGCTCAGCGAAAATGAGAAATGTGAAAAAACAAGTTTTAAAAATAAAATGAAAGAATTGAATTTCTAATCATAACCACTGAGTAATGTTCCTGATAAAAATGAGCCTCCTGTGTTTTGAGTAGACTGGCTTTTTGAGCAACATACAAAGACCTGACAGTTTGAGGTCACGAGTATTCGGAATGTTACTTGAAGTTTTGAAATTGCTATTTAACCCAGAGTCACTGCATCTCTCTGGTGTAGTGAGCCTGGTTTCATAGTCTGATACACTAACCAATGCACCGTGAAACTCTTCAGTTGGAACTGATGCTTACATTATTGTTATATTTTTTGAATATTTGTGTTAATTAAGTTTATTCTCAGTCAAAACACGATGCGAAAAGTACAGGTATCTGTACAGTTGTGTACCAAAGTGCAGTGTTCAATATCGAGAAACAAATGTGCATGCACTGAACTTCGTTCGAGTTTTAGTAAGTATTTCCATTTTATCGTTTTGTGTTATCTAGAATACGCGGCACTGCAACAGAACACCACGCCAATTGCAACTTGCAAGTCTTCCTTTAAAAATGACAGAAACTTTAGCCGCAACTTCTATCTGTTCAGTCAACGCACAAATTTGGCCAAACCTTGTCCTAACCAATTCAATCAACGTGAGGGAACGTGTCATGTGTTGGGTCTGGGTCTTCACATTAATGTTGCCAGTTTCTGGTGCTTTTAGGCTACTTAAATTATTTATGCAGGGCGTGTCGCTCGCTCGCCTAATGTGAAAATACAACATTCATCATGAACTGTTTCTTCCCTGGTGAACTTGTCGAGAAACGAGCCTTCTAGTTTCTGATTATAATTGTTCATTTATTCTGCCTTAATCGTCCAATGCGTAATAAAGATTTCTCGACCATCATCGGCCATTTAATATCGTTTCCCACGGAATAATTCAGGAAAACTGTATTGAATTTTTGAAACCGAAACCTGATTTTGTTGGGTGCGTAATTGATCCGTGCTAGTTTCTAAACTTGGTTGCTTGATTAAATTCGCAACAGCCATTATCCATAGAATAAATTAATTTGTCATTCGAAGACGCATTGATCATGCGCTCGTGTGAGTGTGGGGAAGAGGGGAAGGAGGCAAAACTTTTGCGTTGTTTCGTGCTTTAGTGAATCGCCTCTATTGATCCTGCGTAGGTGTGGTGGGGATATGTTAAAACATCAGCATTATTTTCTTAAAATTGTCTTCCCGCTCCATTGATCCTGTTTGTGTAGGGTAAACATGTATCACACAACAGCTTTATTTTCCTAGTAACGTTTAATGAGACTTATCACACGTGTGGTTGGGGTGTGCTCAGTTTGTGCATTGTTTTCTGTTTAATGTGCCCCAGTAATGCCTTGTTGAGGTGGTCTGCTTTAAGAGAGCTTTACTCGAACACAACACGCGGCTTGCAGCGACGGGTGCTTGACATCTGCGTGTCCTACTCATTTTTTGTCAATGGTCGTTGAAAAGTTCATATTAAAATTGCATAATTTTCTAAGTTTTGTATGCTATTTATTGTCATTTCATGTCAATGGTCGTTGAAACATCTATATATTAATACGCTTACGACTATCGTACCTGTGCGTCACAACCTTCATTGCGGTATCTATTATACAGTTGGGGTCGGGTCGCGGCCACATCAATGTTGAAGTATGTTCCTCGGTGAAAAGTGTAAAATACCTGTTCAAATATGTATATAAAGGCCACGACTGTGCAAACATGGAAATCAGAAATAATGTTGTAAATAATAATGAACCAAATAAAGTACATGAACACAATGAAGTTAGCAGTATTTGTCATGTAGGTATGTGTCTCCACCAGAAGCCTTTTGGAGATTGTCCAAGTTCAAAATGCATGATGAACTGTTTTATGTGGATGCACCCGGCGGCTCAGGAAAAACCTATCTATTCAACAAGGTATATGAGTATCTTAATGAGAACATTAAAACAAGCACATCTGCCTGGACCTGTATTGCTGCAACACTGTTGAGATGCGGCAAAACCCTGCACAGCATATTCAAGCTTCCAGTTCCCCTAAGCGAAACAAGTGTCTGCAATGTGCCACCGAACTCTGTGCAAGAAAAATTTCTGAGGCAAGTTAAAGTGTTCATTATTGATGAAGCTTCTATGATTCCATGCTATGCTTTGAAAGCCATCGATAAATGCTTGAGAGATATAATGAACACCCACACTGCATTTGGTCGTAAAGTAATCTTACTCGGAGGCGACTTCAGACAAGAACTTCTGGTTGTTCTCAGAGCTTCTCCTGCTGCTGCGCTTGACGTGTGCCTCAAACGCTCAGATTTATGGCACAGCTTGCATCACATAGCCTCACACGGAACATGAGAGCAAATGCAAATGAACACGAGTTTTCAAGATGGCTTCTACAAATGGGCGATGGATCAATCCAGAGTACTCTTGATGGAATGGCTCCAGATGTTATAGACATTTCTGAAACATGCACCTGTAATGGCTCTTTGATATCGGACGTGTTTGACAACTGTACGGCTGAAGAGATGAAAGCAAGAGTAATCGTATCACCAAAGAATTCTGAATGCTTAGCAGTCAATGAGGAAGTTTTGAGAATGCTACCAACAGAAAATAAAACTTACTTGAGCACTGATTCCGTATCTTGTGATAATGATGAAGAAGCACAAAATTATCCAGCGGAGTTCATTAATTCTCTCATTCCGCCTGGCATGCCTCCTCATAGACTGAATTTGAAAGTTGGCGCAATAATCATGCTACTGAGAAACCTGTCCATAACTCAGGGACTGTGTAACGGCACTCGACTGGAGGTCATTCAGCTTCACGAGCACAGCATCGAGGCATCAATTATAATCAGTGGCTCTCACGCTCATAACAGAGTACTTATCTCAAGGATAAAACTGAACCCTAGCGATGCCAATATTCCTTTTGTTCTGCATCGCACTCAATTCCCACTTCGCTTCTCCTACTAAATGACTATAAATAAAGCTCAAGGTCAAACATTTGATAGAGTTGGCATATATTTACCAAAGCCATGCTTCACTCACGGCCAGCTCCATGTAGCATTTTCAAGAGCAAAAGCAATGAACAATGAGAGAGTTAAAGTCCTACATCTTAATGATTCCACGCATGGCCACAGAAGAGGAATCACATTTACAAGAAATATTGTATACAGAGAAGTAATTCATTAATGTGTATGAGTTTGGGTACCCTGAAGCCATACCTGTGTTTGTTTGTGTTGGTTGGCAGAAGTTTTCTCCCTTGCATTCTACAGCAGATTTTTAATTCTCATGTATGATAAATTGACTACAAGTATACTGCGATAAATGACAAATTAAGTTCGCTATTTTATTTTTACTGTTTAGAAAGGATGCGTTAAGTTAAATGGGTCTTTCATTATATAAAAAATATATACATACACACATGTCCTGTGTTAGATTATAGTGGTTTCATTTAATTTTCTAGGATGGCATCAAAGTTGTTGAATCATATAATCAACGATTGTTAATTTATTCACTACCTGTAAAATCATACTACTGAACTAACCGCGAATTATTCGCGGGTCCTGCTAGTTCATATAAGAATGGCATAATTTTCTAATTTTTGTATGCTATTTATTCTGGATGTCCTCATTTTATGTCGATGGTTGTCGAAAAATTCATATTCGAATTACATAGTTTGCGATTTTTTGTTAGCTTATGTTATTTATTAAGAGTTTAGATCCCTGGTGTTTTATTTCCATAATTACAAGTTCTTAGTCATCTGCCACGCATATGACTAAGATGAATATTTTAATGCTTCGAAAGTTGTTGGTAACGATTAGTAATTTTAGTTCCTTCTGTACAGGATCTTTTAATTCTCTCTATGTTGAATCAGATTTTGCGTCGAACTCGTGGAAGTTTGTTGTAGAATGTTGGGTGTAAAAACTAATTACCAATGTGACTATTGATTTAGTTTACTGTGTACAGATTGTCTCTTATCTGATCATATCAACCCCCGGGAAAATTATTCGATGGTAATTTTTTTGTATTTACGTACCTTTGTCTCTTGATCAAATTCTCTCTTCATTTCGTGTTGTTAGAATAGATTAAAACTATTCATTATCCAAGTACTGAATACTAGAAGTTATCGCTTTTATTTCTGTAGATATTGATGATTGCCATACGAAAGTATTTCGGTATATTATTTGTTTCATGTTTTATTTCAGAATATACGTAGTAAATTTTGACTTTCCCTAACACGCTTAAATAGTGACTTTTAAATGCGACATGTCACACATTCTATATATTTTGTTCGTTTCAGTCGTGCGTGTTCTTGATTTTATTTTTCTACCAACTATAATCAGTAGAGCCTGTGTAATCAAAATTACCGTTTCAACATTTTCATGACTAGCTACGGTGGCTTAAACGTTGCAGTATCATCTATTCTATACCGTCTGTTCGGATGTTTCTAATTAAACCTTGTCGTATAGTATGTTGAAAAACTAAAGTACTCGTAGACGATTTATTTGCCCGAGTAACTTTTTTCCTTCGTTTCTTGACAACACTGATATGGTCTTCATTATCTCTCTGTTTGCGGAACGTCTTTGCCCCATCGAAACTGATCTAACGTCCACATCAGCCCGTTTTTAGAGAACATTTTGATTCAGTTTGTTGGACAATTACTTTTATTATCAGCTTCGGTTTGTTTGATTTCTAAGGAAAATTGTCCACCTTTTATGGCAGTGATTATCGTCTTCCGGCATTACTTGTTGAACACATTTTTGTTACGCTTTTTCTCGCTTGTAATTACAATCAAGACAGCCTCGTCTGTTTGCCGTGACGCTCGTGAGTGATGTAAATTGGCCCGCCTGAAAGCCCTTAAAATTTCTTGACTAAAAGTTCCTTATTTTCGGCCTTCGCTGGATTTCCAGAGTTTGCTCTCTTTGAATTGACTTCGGTCCGTTCGAAGACTTCTTGAAATTGTTCTTTATTTCAGGTCCCCTGGAATACATGGAGTTTTTCTTGGATAGTTTGTATATGTACGCAAAGCTTTTGCATTCGTAGTTCTAGATCTGCTTTTTTGAAGGAGTGAATATGACAGTGAGTATTTTATGAAACTTGCTAGATGAATTGAAGAAAACAAATACTGCTCATAATTTTATTTTTTATTTTTTAAATATTAGTTAATTTAGATAATCGACACGGATACCATTTATAGAATAGAGACCATGTTAGCATGAGTTAAATATTGTGATGATCTTGAAAAATCTCCCTGGAAATTACTGCTGGAAACAATGTATCACTTGAACAAAATCACTACCCTATTTTTAAAAAGTCGATTTGTATTTTTTACTGGAGTGATATATGTAATAAGGAAGTCACCCTAGCATTTATAACCTGTTTTGATAACATCTTTTATTTCTTTTCAGTGTTTCTGGTTCTCAGCACGGGTGTTCTTCAGCCCCTCTCTCCCCATCGATTGCTGTCACTCCCCTACCCTCCCATCATGATGGAAGCCCCCATCACCACCCAAATGTGAGATGAGAATGATGTGATTTTTGAGAATTTTTTGAAGACAAATTTCTCGTGTTAGCAGGAGTGTTGAGTAAAATAAAGTGCCCGGTGATTTCTTGGAAAGTCCTCGATGTTTCTCAAATTTCAATATGACTGGCTATCATAAAAAAGAAGTTATTTTAACGTGCAGGTGCGTGTATAAATTAATTTGATCGAGATTCAATGTCATGGGAGTTTGACATTTGAGATACCTCTCATATTCTATCACAGTTAGTGAATCAAATAATCAGGTATTATTTAAGAGATACATGTCAAGAACAGAGTTCTTATGGAAACCTCTTATTTTTGCGGCTTGTGTGAGCATAATGTAATCTCTCGCATTTTTTTTTAACTCCTGTGTGCAAAATAAAGCAGATGGTGTGGTAATCGGTGATGACTTTTCTATCTAATTTCCCATTCACGACCGTGACGATTAAGAAAATTGGATGTTCATTTTTTGGAAGTGCATTTGGCGTTCGTCTTGTGAATGTTCATTGCCCCCCTGAACACCCTGAGCTATTTTCAAACTTGACACGGTTTTGATCGTAGTTCCAACCCTTGTATGTAGTGTTCAAAACTGAAGTTTTTCTGAGGTATAATCGCATGATATTGGAATGCAGGTTGCAGTTTCAGCCACTTATTCTACTGCAATGGAATATTTTGATTTATTGTGAACTGAAAGTGCAACATATTAAAAACAAATGTGCAAACGTACTGGCACAAAACCTTTTCTTCTCATGTGAATGTAACAAAAGATCATTAATAATTATTTCCTACTTCATATAAGCTTACCAGTGTATAATTGTGCATCTTTGAAACGTCACGAAATGTGCTATTCTGAATTATGTAAAATCAGTTTTGAAGTTTTTAGGAGCAGGAACACTAAGACAACTTTTACTTTTCTTGATGTTTCTGAAATTGTCTTGAGCATCAGATGTCATGTGACAGCTGCATTTGGCTTCTGGACTACATCTTAAATCGTAAAGTCACCCTCCCAAGCATGATCTAAACCCTTGGATAGAAGCATTAACTATATTCTTGACTATTGTTCACGTGCATCTTGTTTCCAATGTGTTCAGCGTGTATATTATACAAGTGTTTTTTTTTCCGGTACCATTTCTTAAAAAACGATAGACTAGAATACCATATATTGGCTAATTCGACCTAGGTGTTTAATAGTATGGAAAATCGTTTGATTTACTCGATCATTTACCCAATTTGCTCACCTTGCGAATGTGTTTATCTCTTTTGGTTCTAAGTTAATTATTGCACTTAGAAAACTATCAATTTCTCCAAAGTGGCTAAAGGACACATTTTTCACGTTTAAAAAATGAATCATTTTTTACGTTTTCTCACCAGCTTCAAAAATTTTCATTTTCTATTTATAGACTAAATCAAAATAAATACTTCAATGTTAATTCAAGTCCAATTCATGTTTTATCAGAACAAATACTGCAATGTTTTTATGTTATGAATGTTTCCAGATGTATTCGTGCTATATCCAGGGACGCACAACTAGTTAGGAATAATACTACTCATAAAAATAGTTCCAGTGAAGTATCGTAGTTTCTCTGTGAGGATAGTATAATGAAACTGAAGTGCGTGTGTCATGTGGTAGACAACCAATTTTAATATCGGTTCTGGAATCTTTGTGATAACTTTTGTGTAGGTTTTTGCCTAAATTTTTAGGATTTAGGATTTAAAAATTATGTTGAGTTTCAGTTTTATTCCCATTGCCAATAAATTGAAAATGGTGACCTGGTAGTACAATTTAAAGTTTGTTCATCTGAAAATTCGCTTGTGAACTTCTCGACTAAAGACTCATGTCCTGCGGAAATTCACGAATTACAGTTTTCCATTTTCAACGTATAAAGAGATCACTTGAGCCGTCCGTGTTAGTAGCGATTAGTGCGTTTTTACTTTCATCGAGAAAATTGAGTTAACGCTTCTTGCGTTTATGTAGAACTACACGCGACTACACCTCTACTATTCATGTATAGTGTAGTGTACTATTGTAAGAACATCGCTCAATTAGTGCATCTTCGAATTTTGGTGTTTTCAGCAGTTTCATTACAAACGCAGGAAACTAGTAATTCTGTGAATATGTTTGTGTCTTTTCAAAACTAATATTAATGAATTTTGAACCTCTATATGTTCAGTGGTTATAGCAGCGCACTGAAGTGTTGATAATATGTATCCGTTCTTTCTACATGACAATCGAATAACTTTGATCTTGCCCGTTTTCTAAAAGTTAGTACGATGTCGTCGAAGCGAAAAGGACAGTTTTCTCCTGCAGAAGAAGAATATGACGTACCATTTTTTACGGTGGCTCATTACAAATCTCCTACAGCCGCGCCTACTACATACGAGTTTGCTTCACCGTATTTACCCAATGTCAAATCAGAGCTTGATTCAAAAGCAATACGTTCAGAGCCCGCAAATAACGTCAAAGCAAACGTCGATTGTGACCAGTTCAACAGTGATTCAAAGTTGCCTGACCGTAAAGCTGCCCCAATAAACGTCCTCGAGACGACGAACAATAGAACGATTCCACGTAATTTTTCTGATGGTAGGCTAGACGAGGCCGTTAATCGTGGGGACAGAGACGGCAGGTCCAGCCATCAATTACCAAGAAACTTCTCTGAAGGTCGTCTCGACCAATCGCTGTCAAGATCCTTTCCAGACAGCAAGCTGGAGCAACCTTTGCAAGGATTCAGTGGGGAAGGCGCTGGAGAAGCGTTGTGCAGTGATGGTTTCGAGCTCAATTTATCTCCGGTCAGATTGGCATTCGGGCCTAGTTTGCCTGGTGAATCATGGTGGCCTCCTGACGACATTATCTCTCCTTCAGAAACCTCACCTCCATACCAGCTTCCTCCTTTGTCCGAATCAGAAGCTCAGAACAACGGCCGAAGATCAAGAACAAGAGAAAGAACGTCTGTCGAAACTATTCCTGAAGTTTCTCATGAAACAGTCTCTTCCCGATCCCAATCAGAAGAGATTCCCCTCAGGCAGTCTGTGAATTTTACTATTAGTCCTCCTTCGCGTCCTAAATGTAGAAAGAAAACCCCAGAACCTCCAAATCAAAAGGCAAAACCCACTACTCAAAACGATGCTCTTAATTCATCCAATTCTGGCTTCGTGAGAGCAGCCAGAGTGTATGAAGACGCTTCTGTTAGTGATGCTGGTGAGCTTCTGTTTCCTTCCCCTGGAGATGTTCCTCCCAAAGTTCCGGAAGCTTCTCAACCTTCTTTGTCTCGGAAATCTTCAGGTAAAAAACCCCGAGTTATATTTGAAGAAAACGAGTCTGGTTCTAATTCTGACATTGAAAAAAAAGTTGACGATTCGGATGATGGTAATATTGCAGAATCATCGAAGAACACAATGGAATCGAGTAAGTTGAAATTTGATATCGCTGCAACTGAAACCAAGCTGGCTCAGAAAGTGGTTGATGCTGCAATATCCAAGTTAGAAGATTCAGTCCTGTTGCCTGCTGAAGTTATCAACACAAATAGCGATTCATTTGTTCAAGAAGAGAAAAACATCTCTAATTCCCATAAACCTCAGATTGTTCCTCAAGGACGAAATGTCAAACCTCAAGTTCCACCAAAACCCTCCCAGCAACAGATAGAGTCGGCTTCACGCCGCAACTCGGCCGCAGAACAAAATTTGGAAGTCTTCCGTCTCTCTGAAGAGATTTCGATTGATTTACCCACCAATAATAGTGCTAGAGGTAGTGAAATTCGCAATAATGAGAAGAGTTTAATTAAAAGAAATTTAAACGAGGATTCAGAAAGTCCTCTGGTTTATCGTGATGATTTCAAGAAACAAACGACCAGCTTGAAAGATGCCACCTCACCCAGCAGTTACACTTCAGCTCCTTCTCAATCGAAACCCCAACTTACAAAGCAGACGCTGGCAGCCTCAGTCAAGGTGCAAATTCCAAAACCTTTGACCATTAGCAGCCAAAAACCGAGGAAAGAATCCGCTCCTCTTTCGTTAGCAAGATCAACCGCTCCAGCTCCTTCCAAAGAAATTTTTGGTGAGCCGACCACCGCGCCACAGCGAGATAAAACCTCGACGACGAAGAAGAAAGACTCTTCTACCGCCAGACTGTCGAATGAAACTTGCAAAGGTTCTTCTGAAGTGACCAGTAGAAGAAACACTGCTTCAGAAATTCCTTCCAGAACCCCTGACGTGACTCCTAGAACTCCAAGAACTCCACGCACTCCTCGGAGCAAGTCCAGGTTCTATCTTTTATGATTTTTTCTGGATAGTTGCGCTTTACATTTTATTTTCGCGAGCGCATGGGTCAAATTTGTACGCTTCATTGATGTCTTCTAGTTTTCAAGGCCTTAGATTGTCTTATAAACTTAGCGCGTTTTTGTTACTTAGTACTGCAGATTTACAATGCTAGGGAAGATAAGTAAATCCAAGTCTCTGTACGCTGTAGTTTATTTATAACTTTGTTATAGGGCTTGCATGGTTGCATGTGCGAGTCGATTGGAATTCTTTAGAGTTTTTTGTTTGAAAGAAATTGATTCTTTCTACACCAGTGCCTGAATGTTTCATACTGAATTTATCTCATTATTTATTTTATTTATATATGTACGTTGAATTTGTGTGTTGTTGAACTTCCTTTAAAAGGTGTTCTTTGTTTAATTTAATTTTGAAGTTTTTGGGAAACTTGTTTAAAGTTGTTTTTTTCTCACTCATTTGGATACTCTTAACTTGTGTATTTTTATATGTGGCTAGTATTAGAACTTTCAATGTTGCAAGTTAAAGCTGTCTAATATACTATAGATACTTACGACTAAATACTGTCGTAAATACTGTACGATTGTTCGCTTACAAATTTGTGGTGAAACTTCTTGTAATCTTTCTTGTATGATGTCGAAGAGTTTTGAGCATTGAAAAATTGTTCTGAGTATTTTGGTATTTATTAAATGTTGCTAACTTGAAGTTACTAAGTTTTTGCGAGCGAGTTTCACTGAAAAACTGAAGTTCTCACTTCTATTTAATGTCTGTCAAGAGATCTACCGTATGACTTTTGATATTTTATTCAGTATTTTATGAGTTTTTTTTCAGTGGTACTTTAATTTTGTGTCATGCCTTGAACTGTTGTCACTCTTTTAATTGGGAAGTTTTCTCAGATCGGATTTTTGCTCACGTTTTTGTGTTTCATTTTATTCTCAAATTTTAGTCGACCGTAGTAACTTTATTCACTCTCACTGCTTAGACGGCATCTCTAAAATTGATGCTATTGAATAAATTGCTCACTATTTGTTCATAAGAGCGTAAATTCTCAGTAATAAATATTCATTGATAATTTAATAATTATCTCAATAAATAATTAAATTCTCATTTGAGTTTAATGACAAATTATTCAAAGTACAAAAAAAAAATATTGTCCCACATTTCATGGTCTTGCGAAACTTTGCCATGTTTTCAAATTTTTCTTATCTGTGCGTTGCTCATTTATTAAGTGCGCGTACTTTTATTTTTTTAACTTTCTCCGTACTTTTATTATTATTTTGTCAAGCATGTCGTTCCAATAGTGCGCATATTGCATGTAACGCAATTTTAGAATGGTTGAGAACGTAAATTAGCGGATACGAGAATGTTTTAATGGCAACAGGGGATTTTTTGTTGCATATGACTTGTTATGCGATTTTTATGTATTTGAAAAAAATTACTGTGTAATGATTTCTTTAGTTTTATTCCAGTACCGCAGGGTCTGTCGTTATGCATGTGGCTATGTAATGTATTTGTGAAATATGGTGAAAATTTTCTGTGCGTTCAAACTGCCACGGTATATGATCTTTATCTGCTGATTGACAAGATTACTGGTATGAGTTTGGGAAGTAATCATGGCTTTGGACATTTGGATTATTGGATTATTATCGAAAGAGTTGAAGAGGACACGTGAAGAACTGTGTTCGACTGCGTTGTATTCCATTTTTGAGTTATATCTTTATCAAAAGTTTCCTAATTTTTTGCTGAAATTAATGACTTTTTGTAGGGGTGAACCAATTTTTTTAAAATCTCATTTGTATTGCAAAGTGAGGTAATTTTTGAGTGTTATTAAACACTTTCTGCTAGAGTTGATTCAATATTAAGGGTCGTGCAGCTAAATTGGGACTAACATAACTTTTTTAAAATTCGCTATTTTGAAAGGCAAATAATGATAAAACGTAATTTTT